>PVJN01035443.1:0-22120 GCA_004026805.1 Lasiurus borealis
TCCTCCTCCTCCTCCTGCGGCTCTCCTGCACCCAGGTTCCTGGTCCTGCTGCCGGGTGTCTGTCTGATGGGCCTGCTCCATGCTGGCCCCAGGGGGAGGAGCCTGGTGGGACCTGCAGGCCTGGAGGTGCTGATGGCTGGGGGAGAGGGGGTGCAGGCCTGGGAGGGGCCAAGGTACCCAGGGGTAGAGGTGGGTGCCTGGAGCAGCTCCCGGGACAGCACTGGGCGCTGGGGATGTGGTCCCCTGGGGAGAGCGTGGGAGGTGCTGGGCAGTTGCTGGCACAGCCGTGCAGCCAGACCCTCTGCCCAGCGGAGTGAGGGGGCGTCAGATCTGCTGTCAGCTCCCCGCACACCCACTTCCCTCCCAATTTTGTTCTCAGTAGAATGAGCTGCAAAGCTTCCTTCCCTGTGCAGGTTGCGGGGGGAAGGGGGGGCGGGTGAGGATGGGGTGCTGCTGTCTGAGCCCCACCTGTGTCAGCATCCTCACTGTCCCCATGGCAACGAGAAAGCAAGTTTCCTCTGGGACCACCAATTCCTCTCTCCCTGCCTCCCTGCCTCCCTCCCTCCTCCTCACTCTCCTCCCTCTGCCCTCGCACCTTCCCGCTCCCCTCCCTTCCTCTCCCTCCTCACCCCACCCCTCACCTGACAGGTCCCCCCTGGGCTGGGCTGCCTTCCTGAGAGGGTGGCCACAGGGCCCCTGCCTGCCTTCCAGGAGACCCCGTGGGAGAGGGGCCCCCAGCCCATGCCGCCTTGTCATCCATGTCTCTGCTCACACGGACACGGGTGGGTGCCGCTGTGTGTGCATCACGTGCGCGTGCTGAGCGGCCTGCGTCTTCCTTCTCTCCTTCGGGCCTCTCCGTCTTCCCGGCGTCCCGGGGCTGGGAGCGCCGGTCCCACGGGGATTCCCTGCTTCCCGGGGACAGACTGGTGCAGGCGACGATGACACCGGTTCCCCCCACCGTGCCCAGGGCCCCCGTTTCTCCACACGCTTGGCGACGCGTGGCGTGCTGGTTCCGGCTCGCCCTGTTCTAGCACACCCCACTGGAGCCCGCACTGTGCCTCCCGGAAGGCGGGTGCCAGCACCTCCGAGAGCCCGCGGTGGGCACATCCTTTGCTTCTTGGCCACCGGGGCGCCCGCTTGGGAAGTGCCCGCACCGGTGCCGGTCCCTCAGCAGGCGCCGGCGTTCTGTCCTTGGGCTGGAAGAGCTAGAAGGCACATTCTGGGGCCTGAGCCCTCGCCAGTCCGTGATGTGCAGTACAGTGGTACCTCGAGATGTGAGTGCCCTAACATACGAGATTTTTGAGATACGAGCCGTCGAGCGAGCGATTTTTGCTTTGAAATACGAGCAACAGTTGAGATGGGAGTCATCGTGCGAATTGGCCGGCTGCACACGACCCACCCGTTTACCGCGACTCAAGCGTCTCATGGTTTCCCACGCCTCAAGGTGATGGAACGAATTAAACTCGTGTCTCGAGGTACCACTGTATCTCCTCCGGTCTAAGCCGTCTGCCTCTTTCCCGCTAGAGTTGTCGCTGTTCGTGCATTTGGTGTCCTGTCCAGGAGCCCCCTGCCCCAGGGTCCCGGACCGGACACCAAATGGGATGGGTCCTCGTGGAGAGGGGACCCCGCGTTTCCATCTGAGAGCGTGTACGTTTAGCTCGCACATGGGGCCACGTGGGGGCAAACGTCGCCGGGCGTGTTTCAGCCATAGCCGCACACACACCACACACGCAGCTTCATATGTGTTCTCAAACTGGGCCCCATGCCATCGGCCCTCAGACAAGAGTGTGTCAGCAACCCTGACACCCGGGGGCCCCCCACACCCCCGGCAGCCACCACCCCGCCTGAGAGTGCCTGTGTTTTGTGAGGATGGGACCCCGCCTTCGTGTCTGACTGTGCCAAGCCCATCTGGGTGTCTGGGTTCTTCTCACCCCACGCAGGGTCACCTTGGGCCTGGTCCCCGCTGTCCGGGTGGGGGTGGGGGGCTCAAGGGGAAGAGCCAGCGGCTGGTGAGGAAGTTCACCCTGTCAGTCGCCCGCTGGCTTGCAATGAAGGTGACTCTGACCCGGGCGGGTCCAGGGAGAGACTGTGGGTCCCTCGCGTTCCAGGAAAGAGTGAAGCATGAGGTCAGCCTCCACTATTTTTTATTAAATCCTCACCTGGGGACATTGTTTCGTGGTTTCTAGAGAGAGTGGAGGGAGGGAGGAGCAGGAGGGAGAGAAAAACGTCGACGGGAGAGAGACACCTCGGTTGCTTGCCTCCTGGCCCCGCCGGGGCTGGGAACTTGCTACTGCGGTACCTGGCTCTGACCCAGAGTTGAACTCGATGCTGTGGGGTGATTTGGGCTTTATTTTGTCTGTTTCTTGGCACCGTGTAGAACTGAGCTGAGCCAACGAATGTAATGTGTTGAGGTTGTCTCAGTGTTAACACTGAAACCTAATTTAACGGGTGTTAAAAATGATGAAAGTGCTGAAACTGGTGTGGCTCAGTGGATAGAGTGTCAGCTTGCGGACTGAAAGATCCCAGGTTCGATTCCCGTCAAGGGCATATACTTGGTTGCAGGCACATCCTCAGTAGGGGGCGTGCAGGAGGCAGCTGATAGATGTCTCTCTATCTTATCCATGTTTCTAACTCTCTATCCCCCTCCCTTCCTCTCTGTAAAAAATCAATAAAATATATATATATTTTTAAAAAAAGAATGATGAAAGTCATAAGTGCTAAGCGAGATAATTGAGTAATACCCAGATGCCTAAGGAAATTACTGATCATTCTCCCCTCAGCTCCCCAGTCCCTCCCCCCGCCTCCTCCCCATCCCGTACCCCTTCCCCCGGGGAAATAATGCCAGCTTTGCCCCACCCCCTCCTCCTCCTCCCTCTGGGCCCCGGTACGGAGGTGACTGGCTGGCCCTCCTCCTCGTGGTGGGAAACTGGGGGTGGGGGTGTCTGCCCTCCAGCTGCTGAGCCGGAGCTCCTGGCGCCAGTGGCAGGGCCGGGCCTCTGCGCCCAGACACGGTCCCTCGAGGGCAGAGCCAGCTGGCACACACGGTGCCGGGCACTCACCGACCGGGCTCTGTGGACTCGCAGCCGGCAGCATGCCCACCCCCCCACCCCCAGCCCAGCCCCGGCTGCACCCGCAGGACCCCGCTCTGTCCCCACAGGCGGGCGAGAAGCACTACCACCCGCTGTGCGCGCTCTGTGTCCGCTGCGGCCGCATGTTCTCCGAGGGCGAGGAGATGTACCTCCAAGGTAAGTGGGCCCCCCTGTCCCCGGGGCGGGGGGCCGACTCTCCCGGGCCGGTCCCCCGAGCTGTGTGTGAACTGGGTGGGGGTCACAGGTGTGTCCGCTAGTGTGGGGGCCCCATGGTGCAGGGGGGCGTGGGGACTGGGCCTCAGCAGGCTTTCCTGAGTGGGCTTGGCAGGACGGCGGGCGATGGTGGGAGGCAGAGCCCAGTGGGAGGGGAAGGGAGGGGGCAGGATGCTGCTGGGAGGACGGTCTCTTTAAAATAGATTTGTGCCCCAACCAGTGTGGCTCAGTGGATAGAGCGCCAGCCTGCAAACTGAGGGGTCCCACCCAGGTTCGATTCTGGTTCAAGGGCACGTGCCTTGGTGGTGGGCACATCCCCAGTCGGGCACGTGCAGGAGGCAGCTGATTGATGTTTCTCTCTCATCGATGTTTCTAACTCTCTATCCCTCTCTCTTCCTCTCTGTAAAAAATCAATAAAATGCAGTGGTACCTCGAGATATGAGTTTAATTCGTTCCGTCACCTTGAGGCGTGGGAAACTATGAGACGCTCGAGCCACGGTAAACTGGTGGGTCGTGTGCAGCCGGCCGATCCGAGCGAGGACTCCTATCTCAAATGTTGCTCGTATTTCAAAGCAAACATCGCTCGCTCGACGGCTCGTATCTCAAAAAAAATCTCGTAGGTTAGGGCACTCGTATCTCGAGGTACCACTGTATATTAAAAAATAAAAAATAAATAAAATAAAATAGATTCGTATGGATGTCAGAGAGGAAGGGAGAGGGAGAAACACCGGTGAGGAGGAGAGAGAATCACGGATCGGCCGCCTCCAGCACACCCCCCCCCCCTCTGCTGGGGACCCAGCCCGCCCCCAGGCCTGTGCCCTGACCGGGAAGCGAACTGTGGCCTCCTGGTTCGTGAGTTGGTGCTCAGCCCCTGAGTCACGGGGCCAGGGAGACTGGTCTCTTTAGCAGCACGTTCATTTCAATGGTCTCTCTGTCCTGCAGTGTGGGGGGCGCCGGGCAGGGTGGGGCGGGGGCACCAGGCAGGGGCAGGCCGCACATGTCCGGCCAACGGCTGTGTGATGACATCAGGCGGCGACCTCTGGGCCAGTGTCCACTCGGGCCTCCCTTGCTGCGGCCGCGCCTCCCGGTGAGGTCAGCCCGGACGGCCGCGTCCCCGGCGTCCCCTCCTGTCCCTCCAGTCCCCGCTGCGGGGCCGTGCAAGAGGTCCTTTGTGCCCCGGCAGCAGGCGGGCCGTCTGGCGGGAGGGTACCTCCCCCCCTCCCCGCTTTCCCCCCTGCCTGTGCCTCCCCCACCGTGATCCGGGCTCTCCGTCCCTCCTGCCGCCAAGCCCTGTGGTCAGGACGGCCGTGTGGGGACAGAAGTCACCCCCTGGGGGCCCCGTGTCAGGACAGAGACACTGGCCCCGCCCGGGGCTGAGGCCACACCCCTGTGTAAGCTGAGTCCTGCTGTGCCTTCCCCGGCCCCCCACCTCCCCCGCCCTGGGCCCGGCCTGGGGTCTCCGGTGGGGAGATGGGGTCTGAGCAGGCCGAGGTTTCCGAGCTCCGAGCCCCGGACCCCCAGGGGCCCCAGCCTGCCCGGACCCCCAGCCCCTCTGCCTGGTCTGCCAGGTGCGGGCTCCACGCAGGGGGAGCCTGGCGGGGGACTCAGGCAGGGAAGCTCTGAGAGCAGGGGTCCCCGCTGACCACCCCTTCCTCTGGGCGGCTCCCAGCACTAACTCTTCCGGTAAAGCTGGGCCGGGGTGTGATCGAGGGCTAAAATAATGAGGCGCTGGTCCTGGTTGCCCCCGGGTGGACCGAGACTAAAAGGAAGGGGGCGTCCCCACGTCCGCACGCCCCCCTGTCCTAGCCTTCGGGGAAGCGGCCTCTGGCCTGGCGGGTGGGGGGAAGTGGGGAGTGGCTGTGAGACCTCAAGGGCCCTTACCAGCGCCCCCGCGGGGAGCCCCGAGAACCTGGGAGACGTGGGGGTGCTTGCACCCCGCCTGTTGCCTGGAGATGGGCCTGCAGGAGCCGTGAGCTCATGGTGTGTCTGCGTGTCCTGTCCCCGCCAAGCTGGGCGGGGTGACCCCTGGGGCAGGGCTGCCCCCCGCCTGCTGGTCCCAGGCCCAGCACAGAGCACGCCCAGGGGCTCCTGGGAGGTGGTGGCCGAATGGACGTCCATCCGTCTGTCCGTCTGTGAGCCCCCACACCCCGCCCGCCTCCCCCAGGCCCTGCCTCGGCACGTGGCACTAACCCCCCGAATCTCCCCCAGGCTCCTCCATCTGGCACCCCGCCTGCCGACAAGCCGCCCGGACCGAGGACAAGAGCAAGGTGAGTGTTGCCGATTCCTCCTCCATGCTCGGTGCGATGGGCGGGCAGCGTCCACGGGCTGAGGGGCGTGGACCACACGGACGGGGGGTGCAGTGTAAACAGTGGGTTCTGGGGTCCGTGCACGGTAGCTCCCGGGGCTCCCTGCCCTGACCTCTGACCTCCTCGTTTGCCCAGGGGATGCAGATGACACATACCCTTGGGGACAACTTTGAAGTTAGCGAGTCCCTGAGTGGCCACCGCCGTTTGGGCTCAGTTCCCAGAACGGCCACTAGATGGCAGGCTGTGGGGTTTGGAATGAGATCAGCCCCCTATCTCCCCACCTCCTCCTTGTTGCAACCTCCCAGGGACCCTGATCCCAATGCCCGGGCCCTCACCCCACTGCCCGGGGCCTGACCCCTATGGCTGTCCCCCAGCTCAGGTCGCAGAGGCCGTGTGGGGTCGTGGGCCACGTTTGTGTCAGTGACAAACTCCCCACGTGTGAGGAGCCGGGTCAGAGGGTGCCCGGCCCCGGGGAGAGCCCATCCCTGTCCTGCCCGTGTCTAGAGGGGCCACACCGCTGCCCCTCGCCCCCTCGCCTCACAGGGACCCTGTGGTTACCCCGGACCCCCGAGAATCCAGGACAGCCCCCGCCAGGCCCCCTGTCTGTCTGCAGAGTCCCTGTGGGCACACGAGGCCCGGCTGCAGGTCTGGGAGTTGGGCCTGAGCCCGTGGGGACGCGGCCTGGCCTCCCGCCGTGACGGACTGACGGTCACTGTGCCGTGTGCACCGCCAGGCCAGTCCGTGGCCGCAGGTGCCGGCAGCCGGTCACCCTCTCCCCCGGCCGGTCACCCCACACACACACCCGTGCCGTCGGCCTCAGCGATGAGCCGGCAGCACGCCCACCGCCCGGCGCCACAGTCCCTGACCCTGCCGCGACCTCCAGGGCCCGACCTTTGTCCGGGGCACCTCCATCCAGGAGGCCAGCCCGGGCCTGCCCGCGTGCAGGGCTCCACGCCGAGAGGCTGTCAGACCCCACGCGTGTGCACGGCGTGTGCACAGGGAGAGCGACCAGGAGGAGGAAGGGGACGGAGACCGCAGAGGCCGCAGGGACAGCCGGGGTGGCCACAGCGGCTTTGGGCCTCTGCTCTCCGCCAGAGGCCACCATGCTGACTGGCCACGGCTGGCAGAGGGGGGCTCTGCACTCGGAGGCACAGGGAGGGAGGGGCACACCCTGGGCAGCACATCGGTGGCTTCCGGGCTGTTCCCAAGATGCTCTGGGAACGTTGGGGGGAGGCTGCAGCAGAGAGCATCTGCCCCCCCTCGGTGCCATGCCCTGGGGCTGGAGCCTGCCTCCTCCCGACCCCCCCGGCCCCCATCCCCCCGGCCCCCATCCCCCCGGCCCCCGGGAAGGGATCCAGGCCCCGGTCACGCCCTGCTCGTCCCTGCTTCCCCCTCCCCAGCCCTCAGAACCGCTCCATCTCGCCCAGGAAATGAGGGTAGTGCCGGGGGCCTGGGTGGCCTGGCGGATGGGGCGGGTCAGCTGGCCCTCCCTGGGGACGGCTCCCGGGGACAGTCCCCCGGCCAGCTGGCCGCTCTGGCCCGGGCGGCAGGAAGAGAGGCCATTAATGACCGTGGGCCAGGCAGCCCGCCAGCCCCGGGTGCGGGGAGGGCTCCGGAGGGCGGCGGCCCCTGGGGACGGGCAGCGGGCGTGGCCTCTCGAACTCCTGAGACCGCCCAGGTCAGGGTGGCGCCAGTGACCTGGGGATCGCAGGAGAGCTAGCGTCCGTCGTGTGTGCGCTCCGCCGGCTTTGGCCCACGGCCCCTCCGTGCCGGCCCCGGGGCCCTGGGAGGAGGCTCCTTCCTGCCCTGGGCTTCCCGCTGTGCGTCTGCCGGCTGGGTGACGGACAGGGCGAATCCCTCGCCCTCTCTGAGCCTCCGGCCCTCTTCTGTCACCCGGAGACGCTGGGTGTCAGAGCCCGCACGCTGGGGATGAGACAGACTCCTGTGCACCAGGCGCCTGTGACTCCGTAGTCAGTGCTTCCTGGAGGAGGCTGAGCAGGGGGTGGGGAGCTGCGGCCCCTTCTGACTGTGGGTACAAACATACCTCGGCGCAAGGGCCAGGGCAGTGCCCAGAACCTGTGGGCCCTCCTGTGCGGAGACCCTCCCTGGACCTGGGGAGCGCCGGGCCACTGCTGAGCACCCTGGGTTGGTCTAGATCAGTGGTTCTCAACCTTCCTAAGGCCGCGGCCCTTTAAGACAGCTCCTTATGGGGTGGTGACCCCCAACCATAAAATGATTTCCGTTGCTATTTCATCACTGTCATTTTGCTACTGTGATGAACTGTAACGTAAATATCTGATAGGCAGGATGTATTTTCATTGTTACAAATGGAACATCATTAAAGCATAGGGATTCATCACAAAAACAATATGTAATTATATATTGTGAAATATTTATTTCTCATTACAAATAAATGACATTTTGTCTTGAATGGTAGTGTAGCATGGGCAACAGTCTTCATAGGACAACAGTAAACGACATGGCTACACTTTGCGACATTGAGGAGCCATGTGTTGGTTCCTAAGACCATGGGAAATAGGTGTTTTCCACTGGTCTTAGGCGACCCCTGTGAAAGGGTCATTCCACCCCCAAAGGCGTTGTGACCCACAGGTTGAGAACCGCTCGTCTAGGGGCTTCCTGTCTGGGCGCAGCGGGACCCGAGATGACAGGGGGGTGACCTCAGAGCCCAGCTCCTCGCACTGTCAGACACCGTGCCCCATGGAGCATCTTCGGGCTCCCGGGGGAGTGGGGGGAGCGAGGTGCAGAGGGCTCAGACGGGTGAAACGTGTGCGGACACCCCTGTGGCCAAACAGGCCCCCTGGCCGCGGGGACGGCAAGAACAGACCGGAGTGACCTGCCTCCGAGTGGCCATTGGACCTAGGGGGACAGTGAGGGGTGGGGTGGAGAGCCAGTGGACCTGGGACTGCACTGTGGGTTCAGGCTGAGCTTGGGGGAGACCCCTGCCTTCTCCCAACCTCCCCCCCCGCCGGCCTTCAGAAGCCTGTGGTCTGTGGGGACAGGCAGTCCCAAGACTCCGCCCCATCCGGCAAGCAGAGCCCAGCCCGGGGGCCGGGGAAAGCTAGGTAGGCCTCCCGGAGGAGGCGGCCCGAGCTGGGTCCCGGAGGAGGGTGCCAGGGGCAGGGAAGGGGGTGGGCTGGGCTGACGCCGAGGGGGCCACGCCGAGGTGGGCGGCGAGCATCACGCCCTCTCCCCTCTCTCCCTTCCAGATGCAGACGCAGGTTTGCCCGGGCCCCGCCCGCTGTACCTTCCAGGTTTGTGCCTGACGCTGGCTGGCCCCGGTGTTGTCCCGTTCTCGCTGCTGTCGCGCTGTGTGTGTGGGGGGGAGCCGGTGTGCTCCGCCGGGGGCCCCCCAGTCTGTGTGAGTCCGAGTCCTGGGCTGGCAGAGCGCCAGGGCCGTAAGCACCTGGGGACACCTCGTCTCCCCACCCGGAGGCTGGAGGCTCGGGGACTCGGTGGGCCAACATGACACTCTAATGACGGCACACACTGGCCAGGCCTATTACAGTGGTACCTCGAGATACGAGGGCCCTGACATACGAGATTTTTGAGATACGAGCCGTTGAGCGAGCGATTTTTGCTTTGAAATACGAGCAACATTTGAGATGCAAGTCATCTCACGGATCGGCAGGCTGCACACGACCCCACCAGTTTACCTCGACTGGAGCGTCTTGTAGTTTCCCACGCCTCGAGGTAACGGAACGAATTAAACTCGTATCTCGAGGTACCGCTGTATTATTAACGATCTGCCGATGAATCCACCTCCGAGGCCTCTCCTGGGCTGGGGCCCGGCGGTCTCCGCCCTGTGTCCGTCCGCACAGGGCCGTCCGTCCCTCTGTGTGTGTCTGTGTCCTGATTGCTTCTTTGTAAATAATACCTGACAGACTTCAGAGGGGAAGGGAGAGGGGGAGCGAGCTAGAAACGTCCACGATGAGAGAGGAAATTTGTTGATAAGCTGCCTCCCACTCGAGCGCCCCTACTGGGGATGGAGCCCGCGACCCGGCGGGTGCC
This sequence comes from Lasiurus borealis, assembly GCA_004026805.1. Taxonomy (NCBI): domain Eukaryota; kingdom Metazoa; phylum Chordata; class Mammalia; order Chiroptera; family Vespertilionidae; genus Lasiurus; species Lasiurus borealis. The sequence goes on from PVJN01035443.1 coordinate 9,638, forward strand.
CTTCGCGGGAACCGAATCTGGGTCCCTTCGTCCGCAGGCCGGTGCTCTGTCCAGCGAGGGCAAGCGTGTGCAACTCAGAGGCTAGCACGGGCCACGTACACCAGGTGTAAGCATACATGGGCCGCAAAAACACCAATGCCTCAACTTTCATAGGAACACAGGGTTATTTCCATAGAGACGTGCTGAACTCAGAGGTTGACACACATGAGCCGTGGCCCGTGAGTGTTTGCCGTGGGCCACACGGGGCCGCGGCCGCAGGTGTGACGTGCTTAAGCCAGGGCGAGCGCTCTCCTTGCCAGGACGCCCGCCACGTTAAGCCAATGCCCACCCTAAGGCCCCACGTAACCTGATTCAGGGGGCTTCAGAGGCCCCGGCTCTCAGCACAGCCCTGCTCTGGGGCCCTGGGGTGAGGACCCCCACCTGCGCGTCGGGGACACCACTCAGCCCATAACGAGGTCCCGTCCTGGCTGCTGGCACTGCAGCGGGTGTGGGTGCCGAGGGGGGCCGGGCAGAGTGGGGGGGAAAGGGTCTGCTTACGACAGTGGTTCTCAACCTTCCTAAGGCCGCGGCCCTTTAAGACAGGTCCTCATGTGGTGGTGACCCCCAACCATAACATGATTTCTGTGGCTACTTCATCGCTGTCATTTTGCTACTGTCATGAACTGTCATGTAAATATCTGATAGGCAGGATGTATTTTTGTTGTTACAAACTGAACATCGTTAAGGCATAGGGATGAATCACAAAAACAATACGTGATTATATATTGTGAAATATTTATTTCTAATTACAAATAAATGAAATTTTGTCTTGAATAGTGGTGTAGCATGGGTAACAGTCTTCACATGACAACAGTAAACTACATGGCTACACTTTGCTACACTGAGGAGTGGACTGTTGGTTCCTAAGACCATGGGAAATAGGTGTTTTCCGCTGGTCTTAGGCGACCCCTGTGAAAGGGTCATTCGTCCCCCAAAGGGTCGTGACCCACAGGTTGAGAACCACTGGCTTAGGAAAGGAGAGGGGAGGGGGAACAGGTGGGGAGAGGAGTTCGAGCTGTTGGCTGGAAGGCCCTTCGCAGAGAGGGTGGTGCTGGGCCAGGCAGGGCCACGCCGGGCCAGGTGATGGGACAGGACCTGGAGAAGGAGTGTCCATGTGGACATGGGGCAGCCGGCTGTGGGGAGCAGGGAGACAGTGGTCTGGGTGCCATCACTCGGGGGAAGGAGGTGTGCTCGGGGAGGCAATGGGCGCTCGGCGGCAGGTTCCACGTGTGACGGAGGCCCGGGGCCCAGACGAGGCCTCGGCGTGGGAGTGGCCAGCCGTGACCTCGGGGCGCTGTGGCTGAGACCGCGCTCGGGCTCGGGACCCAACGCGGCTCCTGCAGGGGCTGCCGGTGCTGAGAGAGGCGCGGGCGGGGTCAGGCGCCGAGGGCGACGCCCTGGCGTGGGCCGAGATGGTCTTTAAGGTCAGAAGACCATCCCCATAAGACTGCCAGCCAGACCGCTGCTGGCCTGCGCTGCCCCGTGTCCCGTCATCCGGGCGGAGAACTGTCCCGAGCGGCGCGGTTCTGGGTCCGAGGCGGCCTTGCCCCGGCGCTCAGCCCTCGCTGCGCCCGTCCCCCTGGAGCTGGTCCCTCCTGGTTCCTCCTCGCCACGAAGGCCCAGCGCTCCTCGGCGCTGCCAGCCCGCTGGCGGTAGCTGTCTGCACGGCCTGTCCGGGGGTCTCCGTGTCCGTGCGAGTGGCCTGTGGCTGTGACAGTTCTTCCCCCCGACCCTGAAGATACTTTCGTGACTGGCCTCTGTGGCCGAGTGCCGGACGGCTGCCTCTGGGCGGTCTTCCCTGACGCGTCCTGTTTTCCGTCTCCTCCCCTCCTCCTTCCCCCTCCCCCTCCCCTCCCCCAGGAGACGCGAACGTCCTCGGAGAGCATCGTCTCTGTGCCGGCGTCCAGCACCTCGGGCTCCCCCAGCCGCGTCATCTATGTGAGTGGGGCTCTTTCTATTGGGGGGGGCTGGGGGTGTCACTGAGCCAGGCGCTGGGCATCGGCGCTGCCACCCCGGCGAGGGGCTGGGGTAGCCTCAGGAGGGACTCGGAGCCTCCTCACTGGGCAGAGCGGCCAGTGCTCCCGGGCCTGTGGGGACAGGGGTGCGAGGGGGTGCTCGCAGCTGCTGTCGACGGTGGCGCCACAGTGACCGCTCCACACCCTGCACCAGGGCTCCCTGTGTGAAGCGCCCGCACACACATGGGGCCAGGCAGGCTGCATGCCATGCACAGCTGTGCGTGTCAGCGTGGAGAGTGCTGCTAACTTGTGCCGAGGAGGCGTGCTGAGGGTCACATATTAGGGATCCCATTTTCACTCCAGAGGATGTGTGAGTGTGTGTGTGTGTGTGTGTGTGTGTGTGTATGAGTGTGCGTGTGTGTAAGAGTGTACGTGTATGTGTGTGTATGAGTGTGTGTATGTGTATGTCTATGTATAGTGTGCATGTAAGAGTGTATATGTATGTGTGTATGAGTGTGTATGTCTGTGTAAGAGTGGCTATGTGTGTAAGAGTGTATGTGTATGTGTGTGTATGTGTTTGTAAGTGTACATGTTGTGGGTGCATTCGTATTTATTTTTTAAATATTTTTACTGATTTCAGAGAGGAAGGGAGAGAGAGTTAGAAACAGCAAGGAGAATCATTGATTGGCTGCCTCCTGCAGACCCCCCCTACTGGGGATCGAGCCACAACCCAGGCCTGTGCCCTCGACTAGAATTGAACCTGGGACCCGTCAGTCTACAGGGTGACACTTTATCCACTGAGCCAAACCAGCTAGGTCAGTGGTCGGCAAACTCATTAGTCAACAGAGCCAAATATCAACAGGACCACGATTGACATTCCTTTGGAGAGCCACATTTTTTAAACTTAAACTTCTTCTAACGCCACATCTTCAAAACAGACTCGCCCAGGCCGTGGTATTTTTGTGGAAGAGCCACACTCAAGGGGCCAAAGAGACACATGTGGCTTACGAGCCGCAGTTTGCCGACCACTGAGCTGGGGCATGCATTCGTATTTTTAATACTTGCTTGTCTGCACACATGGCTGTGTCTGCATGTGTGTCGACATGCAGGCATGCGTTCTGACACGTGCATGCAGAAATGTCTGGATGTATTTTCAGACCACGGACTGGGCATCACTGTCTGCCGTGTCAGGCCCGACCCCGGCGGCAGCTCTTTGACCCCCGAAGCCGTCCCTGGGGCCACCCCCGCTCCTTCCGGTGGGGCATGGGCTCTGGCCTCGGACCCGGCCCCTGTGGTCATGAGGCTCCCGGCCCCTTAGGCTGCTTGGCCCTCACGGGGCCGGGATGGGGCCCGGCTGCTCCACACCTGCCTGGGCTCGGCCTGACGGTGCCCGCGCCCCTCCCTCCCTCCCGCCCGCAGGCCAGGCTGGGCGACGAGATCCTGGACTACAGAGACCTGGCCGCCCTCCCCAAGAGCAAGGCCATCTACAACATCGACCGGCCCGACATGATCTCCTACTCGCCCTACGTCAGCCACGCGGGGGACCGGCAGAGCTGCCTCGAGGTACGGCCGCCCCTCACCGTCCTCGCTGCTCTGCGACGAGGGCCTCCCTTCGGAGACGCATCCTGGGCGTCCACTAAGGCCGCGGTTCTCAACCTGTGGGTCGCGACCCCTTTGGGGGTTGAACGACCTTTTCACAGGGGTCGCCTAAGACCAACAGAAAACACCTATTTCCCATGGTCTTAGGAGCCAACACACCGCTCCTCGGTGTAGCAAAGTGCAGCCATGTCGTTTACTGTTGTCATAGGAAGACTGTTACCCATGCTACACCACGATTCAAGACAAAATTTCATTTATTTATACAGTGGTACCTCGAGATACGAGTTTAATTCGTTCCGTAACCTTGAGGCGTGGGAAACTATGAGATGCTCGAGTCTCGGTAAACTGGTGGGTCGTGTGCAGCTGGCCGATCCACGAGATGACTCCTATCTCAAATGTTGCTCGTATTTCAAAGCAAAAATCGCTCACTCGACAGCCTGTATCTCAAAAATCTCGTATGTTAGGGCACTCATATCTCCAGGTACCACTGTAATTAGAAATAAATATTTCACAATATATAATTACATATTGTTTTGGGGATTAATCCCTGTGCTTTCATTATGTTCCATTTGTAACAAGGAAAATACGTCCTGCCTATCAGATATTGACATGACAGTTCATGACAGTAGCAAAATGGCAGCGATGAAGTAGCAATGGAAATAATTGTATGGTTGGGGGTCACCACCCCATGAGGAGCTGTCTTAAAGGGCCGCGGCCTTAGGAAGGTTGAGAACCGCTGCACTGAGGAGTCCCCGCTGTGCTCAGCCCGGCCGCCCCTGGCAGACGCACCGGCGCCCTGGGGCCCAGCCCGGAAGCCCAGTGTGGCGGGTGCTGGCAGGGCGGGGGCTCAGGAAAACATGGGGACGGAGCCGCACCTGCTTCCTGTCGTTCGGGACGACTTTCCCGACGTGCGAGCGGTAGCTTTCCTTCACCCGGTGCCTCGGCCTGCTCCCCGTCCCCAGCCGGCCCGGGCCCTGTCCCCGCGTCCCTGGCACAGCTGCAGCCCGGAGCCCTCATTCCGTGGGTCCCCCGTGGGTAATGCCCGTGACCAATGCTCAGCGGCAGCCAGCCTCCGTTTACCGTGGGCCGCCCCCTAGGGTGGTTCTGAGGTTCCCGTGTGCCCAGCCGGCAGCCGGTGTGTGTGCCCGGTGAGTGGGAGGCCTGGCGGCAGAGCCCCTCCCTCCCTCCCCGGGCCCCCGCCCTCCTGGCTGAGTCTCCAGCGGGGCTGCCCGGGGGGGGAAGGGAGGCTGGGGCCCGGGCGCCAGGTGGAGGTGCTGGTTGGCGCCAGCCCCGCTGTCGGTCGCAGTCACAGGGCTGGCACAGCCAGCAGCTCCGGGCGGGCAGGGAGGGTGCTATGGCCAGAGGGGCCCCTCCTCCTGGGCTTTGGCCCTAAGGACATGCAGAGTCGGAGGGTAAGTCCCAGGAAGAGGCCGGTGGGCGGGGCAGAGGGGGGAGGGTCTGACCTGCTCCCCCTCCTGCTGCCCCTCCCGATGCCCAAGCCCAGCCAGTCAGGGACCTCCTCATTCCTGTCTGTTCCAGCTCTGCTGGAGGCGCTGGGGGAGGGTCTCAAGGCCAAGCCACTCGGCCACCACCCCCTGGAGCCCATGTCGTGGGGCGGACGGTGCTCACCTGCTCTAATGGGGGTAGGGGTCCCTGGCTGGGAGGCCGCCTGCTTCCAGGGCTCCCACCAGCAGGGCAGGCCTCCCCGAACCCCAAGCCCCGAGCCCGGAAGACCTCTCTTCCTCCAACTCCCAGGACATCGCCTCCCCACCACACCCTGACCCAGTCTTCCTGCTGGAACGACTTCTTGGGGAGCAGAAGGCACTGGGGGGACCGGCCGGAGTCCAGCTCCGCCGTCCCGGCCTCTTTCTGGGGGTGCCCTTCCTGGATGCATGTCTCCAAGAGGGAGGACGGGGAGCCCCGGGCGTGAGAGCCTGTGCCCCTGTCTCCCCGCGCGCAGCCGCCGGGGCCCGGGCGTGAGCTCACCGGCCGCTCTGTGTTGTGTCCACAGTCGCCCCAGTTGCTCTCGCCAACGCCGATGGAGGTAACCGCGCCCCATGCGCTCGCTCGCGTGCTCCCCCGGGTTATAAACATAACCACCCGCCGCCGGAGGGCCTGGGGGCCGGGGCCGTGGTGCCGGGGGCTGAGAGCTCCTGGCTCGGGGGAGGACCCCCCTATCCCCCTGGCGTTGGTTATTTTTATGATCGTGTTGCCCCTGCATGCCACCTGCCCAGCGCTCCTGCAGCCCTGCCCGTGCGGACGCTGGGGCCCGGCCCAAGGTCTGGGTCAGGGCTCCTGGGCGGCACCCCAGGCTCCTGTGCCTCCGCATCAGGGAGGGCATCCAAAAGTCCTTGCCATGGAACCTTCTGGAGCAGCGGTTCTCAACCTGTGGGCCGCAACCCTTTTGGGGGTCAAACAACCCTTTCACAGGGGTCGCCTAAGACTATTGGAAAACACCTATTTCCCATGGTCTTAGGAACCAGCACACCGCTCCTCAGTGCAGCAAAGTGTAGCCATGTCGTTTACTGTTGTCCTAGGAAGACTGTTGCCCATGCTACACCACGATTCAAGACAACATTTCATTTATTTGTAATTAGAAGTAAATATTTCACAATATACAATTACATATTGTTTTTGTGATTCATCCCTGTGCTTTCATTATGTTCCATTTGTAACAATGAAAATACATCCTGCCTATCAGATATTGACATGACAGTTCATGACAGTAGCAAGATGACAGAGATGAAGTAGCCACGGAAATCATTTTATGATTGGGGGTCACCACCCTATGAGGAGCTGTCTTAAAGGGCCGCGGCCTTAGGAAGGTTGAGAACCGCTGTTCTGGAGGCATTTTTCCATCCGGCAGCCTTGGTCGCCGGCAGCCTGCTCCTCCTGCGTCCCAGGGTTGATGAGAGCAGAGCCAGGGCCGCCAGCCAGGCTCTGGGCTGCGTGGGCCTCAGACCCTGGGACCCACGAGCGCCCTGGGCAGGCAGGGTGAGGACAGGACGCCTGAGGGTGTGACCGGGCCCTGGCGCCAGCAGAGGACGCCCGAGACGGACATGGACCGCCGGACTGTGGCTGCCCGGCACATGCCATCTCCCAGGCTGGGACGGGCTGACGGGCTTGGGGTGCCTGGCTGAGCTGCGGGGGGAGGTTAGGGGGGAGGTACAGGGCAAGCTGCAGGGAAGGGGCTCATGCATTGCCTGGCGAGCGAGCGGACCCCAGGAGGGTGGTGAGCTTGGGGAGGGTGGGAGCCCTGAGTGCCAGGCCCAGACTCCCACCTTGCTCGTCCCCACCCTGGCCTCGGGGGCCAGAGCGGCCGCCTCCACCGGCACCCAGACTCTGGGCTGGGGTGTCAGGGCTCGGGGCCACACCTGCCGAGCCGCAGGGGGCCGCAGCCTGCTCTCCCCTGCCCCCCGCGCGCCACGCCATCTCACGCCTCCTGCCACCCGCTCTGACACTCCGAGCAGCTGCTCCTCTCGCTCGAACGGAGGCCGCATTGTCCGTGCTTGTGGGTCTGGCTTAACGGGGCCCACGACGCCGGGACCCTGCCGAGGCTGGGAGAGAACAGAATCTCCGTGGTTCTCAAACTGTGTTCCCAGGAGCCTCGGGGGCTGGGAAGGACTGCAGGAGAGGAGCTGAAGGGTGTATGGGGGAGGACTGGGTGCCTGCAGCTCCATCGTGGGGCTGGTGAAGGGGGTGGCCCCTGCCCTCTGACCTCGGGGCGCCCGGGCACCATGCTCTCAGCCTGCAGGAGCTCAGCACCAAGGCCAGCCCCCTGCCTCCTCCCCGGGCCCCGCTGAGGGGGCTCCGAGGTCAGGAGAGCGGACACTGAGCCGGCGTCTTTCCTCAGGGAGACCAGGACGACCGCTCCTCCAGGCAGTGCCGCACCTCCAGCCCCAGCTCCGCCGGGTCCGTCAGCCTTGGGCGCTACACCCCGACCTCACGGTCACCCCAGCACTACAGCCGGCCAGGTACTGGGCCCCCCGGCTCGCGGGAGCCTCTGTCCGGGAAGCAGGGTTTCTTGGTGCTTTTCTGGCTATGCATCAGCCTCTTGCCTGCACCGGGCAGGTGTGGGCTGCCGGCTGGCGGTGGAGAACCCGTCCATTAGAGGAGGAGGAGGGCCCCTCGTGTCCGGGCGGGAGGGTGACCTCGAGGCAGCCGGTCCGCCTGTGGGCAGAGGGGCTGGGCCCGGGGCTGCGGGCACCTCAGAGCACGGGGGCCCTCGCTCTCGGAACTCACGTCTCGAGAGAACGGCCGCCAGGAGACAGAGTTGCCAGATGAAGGGACTCGTCAGTGCAGCTCACGGGGGTTGGGGAAGAGGAAGGAGGGTCAGTGCCCAGAACGTAGAGTCGGTTCCAGTTGGTGCGCCCCAAAACAGGCAGGAGGCCACCCCAGCTGCTCAGAGCAGGGCGAGCCCAGGAGTCCCCCCCCCGCCCCCCACCCCGCTTGGTGCCGGGCTGTGGACGGCTGACCCTCAGACACCAGTCCCAGGGCACGCCCCAGCACACAGGGCGCTGCCTTTGGGGGATTTTTCCACACCGCTTCCTCCTCGGCCGCTGTCGCATGGCGCCATCTCACTCCATCGACACAGCTCACTGCCCGCAGCCTCTGTGGAAAAATCTCAGCTCCCCATCTGCAAAGTGCTTCCATTGCCCCTCCCCGCAGTGTGGCCGGTGCATCCTGCTCAGGAGCAGGTGTTTGGAGGGTGGATGAGTGAATGAGAAAGTGAGCGAGAGAGTGAGTGAGTGAGGGAGGGAGGGAGGGAATGAGTGAGTTAGGGAATGAATGAGTGAATGAGTGAGTGAGTGATGAATGTGTGAGTGAGTGAGTGAATGCATGAGTGAGGGAAGGAGTGAGGGAGGGAGGGAGGGAATGAGTGAGTGAGGGAGGGAGGGAATGAGTGAGTGAGTGAATGAATGAGTGAGGGAATGAGTGAGTGAGTGAGTGAATGAGTGAGTGAATGAGTGAGTGAGTGAATGAATGAGGGAATGAGTGAGTGAGTGAATGAGTGAGTGAATGAATGAGTGAGTGAGTGAGTGATGGAATGAGTGAGTGAGAGAGTGAGAGAGTGAGTGAATGAGTGAGTGAGTGAGTGAGTGATGGAATGAGCGAGTGAGAGAGTGGGAGAGTGAGTGAATGAGTTAGTGGGTGAGAGAATGAGTGAGTGAGGGAATGAGTGAGGGAGGGAGGGAGGGAATGAGTGAATGAAGGAATGAGTGAGTGAGGGAATGGGTAAGTGATGAATGAGGGAATGAATGAATGAATGAGGGAATGAATGAATGAATGAATGGGGGGATGAATGAATGCCTGAGTGAGGCAGTGAATGAAGGAATGGATGAGGGAGGGAGTGACTGAGGAGGGAGTGACTCAGTGAGTGAGAGTGGTTGAGCAGCAGGCAAGCAAGTCCGGGAGGGAAGGGCCCTCTGCTGACCCCTGACCACTGTATCCGGGTCACCTGGACTTGTGGACTGTTCCCCACCGGGTGGTGACCCCAGAGAGCCAAGACCTGGCTCTCGGCTGGCGAGGCCCGGTGATTGCCGGGGGACAGTCTGCGCCCACCAGTCTAGGCAGCTGCCCCCACCTGCGTCCTCGACGCCAAGGAGCCCCCAGGAGGGGAGCGGGCAGGCACGGGGGCCAGCGGAGCCGGCTGGTGGCGCGCACCTCTGGCGACGCCCCTTCCCGAGCGGAGGCAGTGAGGTGTCCCGGCAGGCGGGCCGGGGCGGTAGCGGCCCTGCGGCCGGCGGCCAGTGGACTCTGACTTGCTCTCTGTTGCCCTGCAGCTGGTACTGTGAGTGTTGGTACCAGTAGCTGCCTGTCCCTGTCCCAACACCCAAGCCCTCCGTCCGTGTTCAGGCACCATTACATCCCCTACTTCCGAGGTAAGGCACGCAGTGCTGCGGCTGCGGGTGCCCGGGCATTTGCCACACGTGTGTGTCGTGTCCGTCCGTGTCGCCGCATGGCTTCCCAAGCCCCGTGTCTCATGCCTGTGCTCCTCGCTGTGTCTCGTGAGTCCAGCTCCGTGTCCGTGCGTGTGTGTGGATGTTCCCGGGGGAGGGGAGGAGGTGCAGGGTGAGCGGTGAGGAAGGAGAGGGTGGGGAGCGGCAGGCAGAGATCAGGGCCTCCCCATCACCTGCCCTCGGACGGACATCGTCTCATCCTGTTACCCCCTGTCCGTCCATATGGGCGTGAGGATGCCCGCGACGGGTGCCAAGCCCCCAGGCTGAGGCTGCAGGGGGCAGGGAGGTGCCCACAGTCAGAGCACAGAGTGGCCAGGGCGGACGCCCACCTGCCCGGTTCCCACTCCTGCCGCCTCCCAGGGACACGCAAAAGCGTGTGTGTCCATCCCAAGAGGAAGGTGGCTGAGCTCTTCTCCCACATGCTGTGGACTGGACTGTGTCCCCCAGAATCTGAATGTGGAAGACCTTAACCCCCCCCCCATTGTGACTGCTTTCAGAGAAGGGTCTTTAGGGGGGTATTAGGGTCACACGAGGACATGCAGGTGGGGTTGCCCCTGGCCCGTAGGATGGGAGGTCTGGCAGGACCACACATCTCTCGGCCACTCTGCATGCGCTCGGAGGACCGGCCGCGCGGAGACGGATGGGGCTGCGGACAGGCCAGGAGGGGCGCTCTCGCCAGAACCCGAACCCGCTCTGCCCTCCGGTCTCCGGACCCAGGAGGAGACAGACTCGGCAGGAGCAGAGCGGCGTGCCGGTCCGCCCTTTGTCCCGGGGCACCGGGAGGTGGCAGGCTCTGCTGGTTCCCGCCGGCACCTGACACGGTCAGCAGACGGGCTGCTGGCTTCTCTCACGTTGTCCCGCTCCGTGGCTGCTCGGGGCCTCTCAGGTCGGCTGAGAAGAGGCCTCTGGTCCCGGGACCACATCCTCCTGGACCACCTGTCCTGCCGCCGCGGCCCTGGCGGGACACCCACTGACTCTCCTGAAAAGCAGTCAGGCCTGGAAATGGTGCCTTTTGTGGTGGGCACAGGGTGGCAGGGCGAAGAGAGGAACCTTTGGTACACTGGACACCACCATAACCTCGGCCAGGGGCCCCCGGTCCACATCACATGACGACCGGCCGTGTGACAGCAGGTGCCCTGGACCCGAGGGGGTGGGAGGCACCTCTGTGGCCTTCTCCCAGGAACCGTGACCTCCGTCTGGGCTGCAGAGTCCCCGCCGCGGGCCTTTGGCAGAACACGGAGCCGCTCAGAGCCGCGGTGAAGGACAAGAGAATCTGAGAAAGGGCAGCGGCCGAGGGCCCGGAGAGGGACGGCTGGACTGGACGTGTGTCCGGGGCATCCGGGGAGGAAAACTGTCCGGATAAGAACGGGTGAGACGCACAGAGCGTGACGTTTCTAGAACCGGCTGCCATGATGCTGGGGAAGCAAGCCCTTTGCGAGAAGTAGAAGAAGGTGACTTTCCGAAGGCCAGCGCTCCCCGTTGAGAGAAGCATCGCCCCCCATCCCCTCCCCGTCCGTCCGTCCGTCCGTCCTGCATCTTCTCTCTCTGGCTGAAGGACGAGCCTCCGGCAGGTGTCAGAAGCCGCCCGGGTCCTGAGCCCCCTCCCTCGGGAGCCACGAGCCTCGCCAGAGGGACCTCTGTGCTGTGCCTTTCCCTCGGCACCAGGGTGGCCCCCTGGTCCTCGCCGGCCACGGGGACGCCAGCTGGGACCTTGACCGCTAAGGCCCAGAGGAAGCCGGTCCCGGAGCCGGAACCAGGGCCTCCCCGGGCCCCGAGGCCCCGTCCCTTCCTGCGGAGGTGGCCGCGGATGATCAGACCACTGAGGGGCCTCGCGGGGCCCAGGCTGGCGCATGTTGTGTTGCCATGGACGCCCCAGTGAGCGAGGGGAGCGGCCCCCCTGAGCCTGGCCAGGCAGCGCGTGGACAAGGGAGGAGGGTTGGAAAGAGGGTTCCAGGCGGCACAAGGGCAGGGGGTGGGTGAGGGGCGGCCAGGAGGAAAGGACGTGAGCAGAGAGGCATCTCAGGTGGGACCGAGGTCGCGAGGGGTGGTGGCCGGGGGTGGAAGCCCCTGACGGTGGGGGTGGGGTGGGCGGAGTGGGCTGGGGGTCACCACGCTGCGTCTCAGCTGCCCCTGGGTTTGGGGCCCTGAGCCCTGGGGGGAGGTGAGGGGCTCCTTAAAGGAGAAATGGACGCACAGTCCTGCCTGGGACCTGGGAGGACGCTGCGCGCGGCTGGGCGCTGGAGACGGAGACGCATGGCCTGGGAGGCGGTGGCCGGGGCGGATGATGGGTGAGGCCATGGGTTTCAGGCTGAGGGAGGGAGCCTGGGGCGGCCCCCAGGCCCTGCCAGGAGCCGCCGCCCGGGGAGGGCGCCGGTGAGCGGGGCTCGCTGTCCCGGCGTCAGAGCAGGTGGGCTGGTTCACACGGTGGAGTCGCAGCCACACTGTGGGGTGGCCTGGGAGCCTGCTCCCCGGGGCGGTGCACAGGCAGGAAGCTAGGGTGGAGCCCACAGCATGGGGGTACGGCCTCCAGGAAAAGGCGGGCTGCCCCCAGGAGGGTGGACAGCTGTCTCCCGGATGTCCCAGCAGCGCCCACAGGGGATAGGGGCCCAGGCACAGGCAGATGCTGGACGTGACCAGCGGCCCCTCTGTGGCCTCGGCTGGTGGGGGCCCCGGGTGTGACTCCTAGAGCCGAACTCCACCCGCCCTGTGAGCCCCAGGCCCTGCGCCCCCCTCCCCACCCAGGCCAGAGCTCTCTGGTGCCTCTCCAGCAGCCAAGATGCCAGCCGCACAGAGCCGCCTGCTCTTAATGCAGCCGCATCATCCGGGCCCTGAGGTGTGAGCAGCTGCAGCTCCACGGGGTGCTGGGGTGGCAGGTGGCCCTGCCCTTGGCCGAGCTGTCATAGAGGGCAGTGGGGTCCCTGAGGCCCCCG
>PVJN01035444.1:0-22130 GCA_004026805.1 Lasiurus borealis
CCCCCACTGTCCTGATTACCTCTAACTGACCTCCACTGATGTCCTGCTCACCCCCAGTTGGCCCCTCTGCTGGTCTGCTTACCTCCAACGGCCCCTGCATTCCCATCCTGGCCTGATCATCCCCCGGCGACCCAAGGTCCCAGCCCCTCCTTTTTTCCTTTTCTTTTTTATTTCAATGCCTCCTTGAGCGGAGGCCAGGGTCAGTTGGAAGCAAGTATTTAAGATTTATTTATCTTCTATAACTGACACTTTGTAGCCTTGAGTGGAGGTCAGGGCCGGCGAGGGTGGGAAGCTTGGTTTCCTCCATTGCCAGGGCAACCCTAGCCTCCTGCTTGCTCCAGCTCTGTGGCCAGCTGCCATCTTAGTTAGGTTAATTTGCATGCTCACTCCTGATTGGCTGGTGGGTGTGGCTTGTGAGTGTAGCAGAGTGATGGTTACTTTGCATGTTTTTTATTTTTTTTATTAGTGTAGATATTTAAATCCTCACCCAAGGATGTTTCTTGACTTTGGAGAGAGAGATTGATGTGAGTGATAAACATCAATTGGTTTCCCCTCCCCCCACATGCACCCCAGCCCCAATAGGAGATCAAATCTACAACCTCGTATATGCCTTGCCTGGGAATCGAATGGGCAATCTTTGGGTGCATGAGATAATTCTCAGCCAATGAGCCACACTAGCGAGGGCTCTAGTGGGACTTTTAAGGCCCACCATTGCTCTTTGCTTTTCTCCTCTTCTTCCCTTAGTTCCCTTGCTTACCAAACCCAGCATGTATCAACTCTGTACCTTGCTTGTTCTCTCAGTTGGGCTTGAATCTTAAGCCATCCCTCAGGAAGTTTGATATATCCTGAGTCCCTCATCTCCCAGTGTTTCTGGTATATTCAGCCTTCATTTGCCCTCACCAGAGATTCCAGTCCTCACTTCCAACTTGGAGAGTGACAGGAAGTTACAGGTACTCACATATTCTTCAGCTGCTTCTGTTCATCCCTTCAGAAGCCAGTGGGTGGTTCAGCTACTGCTCCTAGGAAAAGGAAATATAGCCATGCATTCTTTGACATACCTCCTTCTTCAGAACCCTTTAGAAGTGCCCTTAATGCTTTGGTTTTGCTACAACTCTCAGATTACGAGGTCTGGGACCACTGGGAAGAGCTGGAGTGCTCAGACTTGAGACTTCAGCTTGGATTGGCTGTCTCTAAGAAATCAAATCTAAATGCAGGTTTCCTCTTAAAAACACTTCCCGCCAAGGTCCAGAAGGCCAAAGCTGGAACAATTTGAGCAACAAAATAAATAATGAGAGTACTAGATTATGAGCCACAGAATAAAATAATTATCCATAAGTGCATACTTAACATAAATAAATAATTGACTACATTAGTAAATGAGGGATGAAGTGGACAGTAGACATTTAATCAATACTTGTAGAAGGAATGAGATAAATAGAAAATCTTGATTAGGCAAACACTACGGAAGTAATTGTTTCAGATAACATCCATCAATGGGTGTTAAAACATCAAAGGACCAAAGTTTGTGGATAAACAAGAGATTTATACAGTCTCAAAATATCTCGCCTAAGATTATTAATCACAAAAGGAAAAATAGGACCATGACAGTAAAGAAACCTCACAGACACTGTATCTCATGGTCAAAGTTAACATCTACAGTGACAAGACATGGACATTATGGACCCTCTGATTTGAGGCTCTGAGAAGGGGTATTAGGGTTTCCAGAGAAACAAACCAATAGATTATATGAAAAAAAAATTAGTATAAAGATTTAGTATAAGGAGTTGGCTCATGCAATTATGGAAGCTGACAGTCAAAGGTCTGCAGGGTGAGTTGGCAAGCATGGATCCAGGATAGCTGATGGTGTGGTTTGAGTCTGAAGGCAGGAAAAAGTCCATGTCCCAGTTGGAAAGTAGTCAGGAAGGAGGGGTTCTTTCTTGCTTGGAAGAGAGTCAGCCTTTTTGTTCTAGTAAGACCTTCAACTAATCAGACAAGGTCCACCTACAATAGAAAGAAATCTGTTTTACTCAGTCTACCACTTAAATATTCATCTTATCCAAGATACCCTCACAAAAGCACCCAGAATAATGTTTGACCAAAGAATGGAGGACTTCACAGCCTAGTCAAGTTGACAAAAAAAATTAACCACTACAGAAGGGTACAGTAATACTTCTTTGTTATCTAGCCAAAATTACATGACCTACGGGGGTAGGGAAGGCCGGGGGAAGGTCAATGGAGAAAAAAAGGAGACATATGTACAACTATTTGTAATACTTTAAACAATAAAAAAATAATGACTTAATCCTATCTAATAAAGAGAGAATATGCTAATTGACCCTCACACTGGCACAAAGATGGCGACACCCATAGCCAATAAGGAGGGAATTTGCTAATTGACTCCCTGCCCTCAAAGATGGCAGCACCCACAGCCAATAAAGAGAGAATATGCTAATTGACTGCTACGCCCTCAAAGATGGCGGTGCCCAATCCCCTCAGCCCTGCTGAGGTGGCAGTCGCCCCCAAGCTGGCTGGGCCACTCCGAGGACCTGTCTCCAGAATCTTCCAGCCACCCTGGGCTGGCCCTAGGTGCAGGCAAGCCTTGGATGGTGGCTGCCCGGCCGCCCAGGGCTGCCTGAGGCTCAGGTGACCAGGGCCAGTTGAGGTTTGCATGGCAGTGGCAGCAGCAGAGGTATGATGGGGCGTCACCTTCCCCTGATTGCCGGGTCACCTCCTGCCCCTGAGGGGCAGGCTGGGCTGAGGGACCCACCTCTCCAGTGCATGAATTTTTATGCACCGGGCCTCTAGTCTAATCATAAAAAGCCTGAGACAAATTGATGAACATTTTTACAAAAGAACTGACCAGTATTCTTTAAAAGTTCAAGGTTATGAAAGAGAAGGGAAGACCGAGTAATTTCACAGGTTGAGGAGAAAGGAGGCATGACCACCAAATGTAATGTGAGCTCATGGACTGGATCCCGGAATGGAAAAGAACATTAGTTGAAAAACTAATAAAATTTGAATGATGTCTCTAGTACAGTTAATAGTGTTGTATTAATGTAAATTTCCTAGTTTTGATAAATGTACTGTGGTTATATAAAATGTTAATACTAGCAGAGGTGGTTGAAGAGTATACAGCAACTCGGCTATTTTTATAACTTTTCTGTGAGTCTAAAATTATTTAAAAATAAAATGTTTTTAAAATGCTACCTGCCATTGGGTACTCTAAGGACTTTTAGTAACAGGATACTTTTATATTCTTTAAATTTATAAATGTTGTATGTGTATATACATATTTTCTACCTACCATTCATTATTTCCACAAATGGTAAATTTCATCAGTTTGGTTTGCTAGCACCTTTAAAAAATATTTTTATTGATCAGAGAGGAATGGAGAGGGAGAAGAGAGAGAAACATTAATGATGAGAGAGAATCACTGATTGACTGCTTCCTGCATGCCCCACACTGGGGATGGAGCCTGCAATCCGGGCATATGACCTGACTGGGAATCAAACTGTGACCATCTGGTTCATAGGTCGATGCTCAACCACTGAGCCTCTCTGCCTGGGCTGTTTGCTAGCACCGAAACTTCTGCTTCTCTGGTACTCTGTATTCCTCATGGTAAAGCATCTTTTTGTAAACATCCACAGTTCAGCCCTCCTGTTGCTCCATGGGGTTTTTATTGCTGAGATGATGGCCCACGAATCATATTAGACAGAGCAAAGAACATTGGGCTGGAGGTTGGGGTCCTGGGTGCCAGCATTGTTAGCCTGGTTCTGTTGCCAACTCAGTGTCTTCCCAGTTCCAGTGTTCTGAGGCCAGTGGCAAAGTTGGGCTGAAATCTACATGTGCTAGTTCACGTATGGTTTTAAATTATTATATTTTTAATTATCTTTTCTTTTTATCAATGTCCTATGTGTTCCATTTTTAGGTTTCTGAAGTGTTTTTGTTTTTTTTTTTTAATCAATTTTCTTCTTGTCTTGGATTGTACAGTGGACTTTACAGACTTCCCTCAGCATTACTCGGAGACATTTTAGCAATTGGAGATAATTTCTTTTTTCCTTTTGATCAGAAAGAAGTTCTCCTCTAACTTTTCTTCTCTGTGAAACAGTGTGTAGCCCTTCTCCTAATAGTCCATAAAATCCTCTCGTGGCTTCCAGTTGGTGGGCTTCCTCACATTCAGGCCTTGAATGGGCTGAGCCTTGGCACAGTTCCCTAGGGGAGCACTGGCTGGCACACCCCTCCTGTCCTTGCAGGATGTTAATGTAAGAGCTCTAAGCCAGGGTCCTTCTGACTTCTGCATCATTGATACTAGCAGGGCTGTGGCTGAGGCACAGAGCAAGCAGGATGCACCATTAAGAAGTAATTGATACTCTTGAGAACAAATAATATACTTGGCTTTTCTTTAAAAATTTTAAAAATATATTTTTGATGATTTCAGAGAGTGGAGGGGGTGGGGAGAGGGAGAGAGAGATAGAACCATAAATGATGAGAGAGAATTATGGACCAGCTACCTTCTGCATGCCCCCTACTGAGGATTGAGCCTGCAGCTGGGAATCGAACTGTGACTTCCTGGTTCATAGGTTGATGTTCAACTGCTGGCCAGGCATATACTTGGCTTTTCTTTGTTCTTTTAGCCTGGGTAGTTTTTTTTTTTTTTTTTTTTTTTTTTTTTTTTTTTTTTTTTTTTTTTTTTTTTTTTTTTTTTTTTTTTTTTTTTTTTTTTTTTTGTATTCCCAGTATTTGGGTAGTGGGTTTAGATCCCAGGTAAAAACTCAAATGTTGGATAAGTTGGTTGACAATGGAAAACACCTAAGGGCTCTAGCATGGACAACTTGCTTGTCCTCACAGAAAAGACAATTCGGTAGGTTCAGCATGTTGTACTAGTGTAGGTTATTCCCTGGTCCCTGTGGAAAGTAGAGTAGAAATAAATTTTTTAAAAATTGCCTCTAGCTCCTTGTTGTTGTAGGTTTTTTTGAGGTTGAGATATAATTGATGTATATATAATATTGTGTATGTTAGGCCATACGCCTAGTTGATTTGATATATGTATCTATTGCAATATGATTAACACCGGAGTGTTCACCAACACCTTTATAACAGCATTGATCTGTTAGCTCACATTCCCCTCCTAGCTTCCCTGTGTTTTGTCATCAGGCATTTAATTTTCTCAGCTTGCCACTCAGGAACAGAGAAGCAGGCAGATAATTGTAGAGTACAGCATGTAGAACCATGCCTGACATGTAGGAAACACCGTATTAGAGTTTGCTAAGTAAAAATAAGAAATTACTCTTACTTTCAAAGAGCTCACCATTTAGTTGGAAAGATAAAATGAACAAATGAAAAAACAACCATTATATGGTTCAAGAAATTTAGTTTAATTGGTATTAAATGACTTAAAATTCTATAAGGTTGTATGTGTACAAGTGAGATGTGAACACAGGGCTGTCTAAACATTAAAAGCTACTGTTGCCATCAGATAAAGTGAACACAGAAAGCTTTGAAGCTGAACCTCGTAAGATCATATGGAAGGAAGTGGGGTGCACATAGACTTTGGGGAAGCAGAAAAGGGGTAAGTGCAGCATGAGCAGTAGGAAGCATAAAGTGTTCTGGGGACTGTTCCTTAGATTTTACTAGAGAAAGGGAGGAATGTGGACTGAAACTGGAACATGGGTTGGAAGCTAAGTATAATGAGCTTGAATTCATAGTTAAGTTTAGACTTTTACTTTATAACCTACTTTGTAAACCATTAAAGGTATTTTTAAAAGGGAAGGATATGATGAAAGAGTGTCTTAGAGAGTTAGGTTCAGGGTTATGGGATGAACTGGAGATCCGAGCTAATGTTTACTGAGTCACCCAGATATGGTGCTATGTGCTCTACATGCATTATGCCATTTACTCCTCATAGCAGCTCTAAGAAATGGGCACTGTTAATATTATCTCCATTTCCCAGGTGGGAAAACTGAGGCTTTAAGAGGTTAAAGACCAGGCTCCCACAGTGAATGAGGTGGATCACGTCCACCTGCGCTGCCTCTATATGCTACAGCACCTGACGGTGGCCCAGAAGACAAACTAGGCCAGATGTGATAGTCACAGTGACAAGGCCTGAACTAGGTCAGGGGTGGTGGAAAAGGAGATATGGGAGCAGCAGTGTGAAATGTGCTGCTCCTGTAATTTTCTAGCTTTTCTTTATGTAGTGTTTCCCTTGGAGCTGGTGGGTAGTGGTGAGAACTTTGCCAAGACCAAGGAGGCATCATGGAAAACCTTGTCTCCAAACTTCTTAACTAACTTAGGCCTCTCGTTTTTCCCAAGGAAATGTATTGAATTAATAAAGTGAGTGACGAGTTTGGTGTGCTTAGCTTGGGTTACTTTTGAGATAGTTTAAGCAAACTTCTAGGTGTTCTCAAGCTTCAGTCACTAGAGTTGGAGACAAAGAGGTACCTCCAGGTCTGTGAGAGATCTGTTGTCCCTTTTTTCCATGAACCTCCTCCCTTATCTGTTTATCTTGACATCTTCCCAGTTATTTCCCTGCTTTGCAATTTTATGGGTTAATAGGTCACAGAATTGTTTAATTCGTTTCTCATTTTTTGAAAGAAAGAGGGGTGCATGCATTTTGACTCTGCAAAGCTTTTGACTCACAGTTAAATGAGCACACAATGCAAGTGTGCTGAGTGCCATGTGACCGTGCGGGGCAGCACAGGCCAGTAGTGACCTCTCTGTTTTGTCTGCTGCAGGTGATAAGAAGTACATCATGGGGCCCAAGTTCTCCACTCTCGACGCCACTGTCTTTGGACACTTGGCACAGGCAATGTGGACCTTACCCGGGACGAGACCTGAGCGGTTGATCAAAGGCAAGCACTACGAACCTCTTCAGGTTTTGAGAGTTGCTGGATAGGTGCAGGGTAGGAGTAACACAGTGGGGAATTCTAGGCTGATGTCTGGGAGCTTGATGGAGACACCAGGCGTGGTATCCAGGGCCAGGGTGTTTTCTGTGATCAGGATATGTACGGGTGGAGGAGATCCTGGGCTTCTCACCTGCCATATTGTTCATGTTGTGTTCTGGCAAAGCTGACACAAATTTTGCATGTCTACATCGGGGCTTTTCTCCCAGCTCCTTAGGTAGGGACTTAACACTTGTTGCTGAAATAGGGCTTGAATTCTGCCTAGTGCCCTTCTTTGTTGGTCTTCATTATTTGCCTTGGGATGGCGGTAGTTTACCACTTTCTGGTGTGTCTGCTGCTGCAGTAAGCACAGTGGGCTGATGGAGTCTGCTCCTTTTGTCTCACCTGATCCTAGATTTTCCACATGTAGGTGAAAGTACACTATTCTGTGTCATTTGAGTTCAGAATGCTCCTTTCTCTTGTTTCAATAGTGTCGTAGATCAGACAGACAATGAGAAAGTGTCAATAAATGTTTGTAAGTCTGGTGCTATGCAAAGTTTTATATTAATATTAGAGGCTCTGTGCATGAATTTGTGCGTGGGTGTGGGAGGAACCGGGGGAAGTTGGCCAGCTGCGGGGGAAGGACCTGGGGAGGTTGGCTGCTGGCCCTGAGGAGGGAACTGGCCCTTGACCTCCCTGCCCCCTGGGAAAGCGGCCATGTCTACTGTCATCCATCCCCTGTTTCCTGTCTCAGCCCAGCCCGAAGGCCCTGACGGGGTTGTAGAGGAGGCTATGGTCTGTGGGCGTGGAAGGAATGGACACAGGACACCGATGTCACTGTCAATATCCTGCCACCACATGGTTCCCTGCCTCCCCTGCTCTCCTTCTCTTGCCACTCCGCCACCACTGTGGCAGGTGGGCGGCCTCCGGGGAAGGGAGCGGACAGGAGCGAGACAAACCCTTCTGTTGAAGCCTGACTTTCAATAGATTGCAGCAAGGGAGCTGCTCTGTTACATATGAAACCCTGACCCAGAAGCAGGTCTCTGTGAATGGTTTAGCACCAGGGTCTGATGGGGCCGGCCAGCCAGGGAGAGGAGCTGCAAGAGGTTGACTGTGGGTGCGCACTGACCACCAGGAGGCAGCTCCTGTGTTTAGCGTCTGCCTTCTGGTTGTCAGTGCGTGTCATAGTGACTGGTTGACCAGTCATTCGGTCATAACAGTCGCTTAGGCTTTTATATTTGTAGATTATTATGTGTACATTTTGACCAAAGAAACACAGTGTTTTTGTGGTGTAATCTTGGCTGTAATACCTGTCCGAATTACAATTCTAGACTGGAGGGGTAGAAGTAGGGATGAGTGGAACCTTTGCTAGAGATGAACATACATACCTGTGGGGGTGGACTTGGTAGCCAGGAGTAAAATATATGTTGGCAAGGGTGTAAGGAGCATCAGCTTACTTGGGTTGATGCCAAGGAACCAGATTTTGGCGTGTGTGTGTATGTGTGTTTGTGCATGTGGCTTGTGTGTGGTGGAATGGGGTGGTGAGCTAAACAAGGTAATGGGGGCCTCTGGAATAGGCTTCCCTTGCTTTGCTGAGTGGGAAATGATTAGCGCCATCTCCAGTTTGAGGCAGTGCCTAAACAAGTGCCTGAGGGCTGGGGATCAAGGTTCAATATTTACGTTTGTGAAAGGAGGTTGACAAGAGTTAATCAAGGTGTTTATGTTCCAACTGACCAGGCTGGGCATGTAGATGAGATCACCAGGGAGTAGCATATAGAATGCTCTCAATTATTTTTGGATGGGTGGAAGGTTGGAAGGAACCAAGTAAGGCACAATTGTACATGAACCTGAGGCAGGCCAGCAGCCATGTGTGGTGATCATGAGTTGGGTGGGTGGGGAGATTGGCTGGTGAAGGCTGTAGCTCTGTGTGTGTGTGTACTCATGCACTCATGTGCACGCCCAGAAGTTCAGACCATGCTATTGGTAATAGGAGTCACTCTCCGGATCCTGCTATTGGTGAGGTTGGGGCTCCAGGTACGTGACAAGGCTTCGTTGAATGGTTCAACCATTGATTGAAGATCTTCTGGATTTCAGCTGAGTGGAGCTAAGGATAGTATGGATTGATATGGAATTTCACTAAATGATCAGTGTAGAGATGGTCCTTATCTTGTGATGTGTTGGAACTTCACGAGAATGTCATCATATTGGTGATATTTATAGCATTTACAATATTAGTTTCTCTTTTTTAATCAGAATTTCCACAGTGGTCTAAAATGTATCGATTTCTTTTAGTTCATTTAGGAGTGTGTTTTACTAGTATATTTACTCTCCTTTCTTGTTACTTTCCACTCTCTCCCTCTGATTCTACCACAGCTCCCACATCTACTTACTTCTATATACACATATCCCATAAACACTCACTTGTACACATACTAGTATACTTACACTTCTAGCCAAGCATAGTTGCACATGCACACACTTTCTGCATACACACATGCACTTCTGTTGCAGTGACCTGTTATTTAGTCAGAAGCATTCAGGAATCCATCATCAGTGGAATTCTCAGATCCTCTAAAATCTATCCCTTCTTGCAGAAATGAAGCATCTTTTGTAATTTATTTATGACTTGGCCCTTTCCTCTATTACTTTCTGGAAGGACCTGAGGCATTTAGGCATTCTTTTTAGAGGATAGTTCAGCCTTTTTGGAGGATTGATTTTGAGTCCTATCCTGAGAGACACACATTTGGGGGAATCTTACACCAAATTCTGCAGGGGACTTCTGGCATACAGCTGCATGCACTTTGATTCTTAAAACAAGTTCGTAGCTTTCAGCTCTTCCCAGAGATGGGTGTAGCATGAATTATTCAAGTGCAGAGAGTTTGTTTCCAAATCCCATTATAGTCATTAGATTTAGGTCCCTTCCAAACATTTGGATCCAAGCTACTAATATGCAGGCACACTGCTAATTTGGTCTCAACTTCTTTTTCTGCCCACCCCCCCCTTTTTTTTTTATCTGTGATGGAGACTTTCCCAAGAAGTAACGAGAGAAAGGAGATGTAGAAACAGTCGACCCTGGATAATTTAGAACTCGCTCAAACTCAGGAATGGCTTGGGTCAGACAGTGTTCTGCCTTAGCTTTGAAACACCCATTTGTGTGAGTGTATACATATTAGCTTTTTGGTTTTAGATATTATTGACAATATCTAGCCATAGAAGCTATTTCTGGAACCTAATGAGAAATGTTTCTTAACTTAGGTGAGTAAAGGGACAGACCATGAATATTCAGCAATTCTTAAAATATTTATGTATTTGTTTATATAGTTCGATCTCTATAAATATAAAAATATGAATTTTTTTTTTACTGAAGAAAATTTAGACAAGATAGAAAAGTTAAAAAGATAAAAAAACAACTTGTGACCCTATCACTCACAGAGAATTGCTATTAACGCTGTGGTATATATTTTCATATTATATCAAGTACATGTATGTCCATATTTTTAAAAATTGAGATTATAATATCCATATAATTATAACCTGCAGTTTTTAAATTATCTATGTAAATTGCCATTAAATATTCTTCAACACAACATATTTAGTAGTTGTATAATACCCTATCCTATGACTACATTGTAGTGTATGTGATTAATCTTTTTTGTGGACTTGTGGCTTATTTAAAATAATTTTTACTAATATCCTATAGTGAATATTGTATAAATATATACTCCTGCTTATCACTGCCTATTTCTTTAGACTTCAAGTTGGGGAATTACTGTCTCAAAGCTGTTGGTATAAGCTGTTGGTCTATATGGCTAAGATTGCTTTCTAGAAAGACTTTAGCAGTTTATATTCTCACAAATGTTTGAAAACACTTCACATTTTGTTCTTCAATTAGGGTTGCATATAATTTATTTTTAAGTTTCTGCCATTTTTATAGTAAAAAAAGAATTCTCAGTTTTATTATCAGCAACACTCTTAATGAGGGGTCACATTTGATATATTGATCAGAGTATACTTATTAGAGAATTGCGTGTGGACTCGGGCCCTGTTTAAACAGACACAGAGACTGGAGAACCGCCCAGGAAAGTGAAAGGGAAGCAACAGAAGGAATGGGTTCTGCGTTGCCTCTGCTGGCCCTGCAGAGCCATATCCAAACCTCGCAACCTACCGCTGCTTTTCTGAATTTGTAAGAAATACAACTCTGTTCTAAGAAAAGCCTTGATCAGCAACTCTTTTGCCAACAGTTATTTATTGCACTTGGACTTTATTTTTTGCTTATTATCTGACAGGTGAAAAGGTAGAAAAAATTATGGATATGCTTGAAAAACAAAGAAGTCCATACTCTTGCTGAGCTCCATCTGGCTGAGCTCCATCTGGCAGTGTTCAGGAAAGGTGTGGGGCATTCAGGGCCCAGCAAAGGGCTGGCTCAGTGGACTTGTGTGAGTTTTTGGATTTTGAAATATATGAGTTTGTGCCCTTTCGCTTCACAGAGATGAGGCAAGGGGCTGTCCTCATTCGGGAGTGTCCTCATTGGGGCATTCATGTTTGCTAAGGACTTTTCTGGGAGGCTCTCTCAGTGCTCTTCCTGCCCATGAGACAGAATGCTAACTGGAGCAACCAAGAGCACAGCCAGCACCTTGCACAGGTGTGGATGGAGTGATGCTGAGCAAACACCTGGAGACCAGCTGAATGTGTGTGGGCACTGGATATACTTTTTCCAAATATTTGCTAGTGGAGTGACCAAGGGCCGGGCAGGTGGTGCTGGGAGACGCTGGCAGGCTTCTCCTCCCTCGCCCTCCTGCCATGCAGGGTTGGCAGCCTGGAGAAACTGAGGCCTGGGTTCTGAGTGTGGTTGCCAGTCTCTTCAGTGTCAAATTGGACAGAATGTTTCTGAATATTAGAGAAATTGGAGTGACACGGGAAAATAAAAGGAGTCGCTTTTTTTTCAAAAAATGGTGGGAGATAGTTCCGTTTGAGAAACTCCCAGAGAAGAGCTCTTTATTCTGTCAGGGAGTGTGCTCTGGTTAGAGGGCAATTTGACTTTCACTGAATGTCCGGTCTAGGTGTTTGGGAGTATCACTGATCACTCGTTAGTATTTTACTAATTTATTTTATTCATTTTAAAATTAGAAATGTAATATATGATTGTCACAATACATTGAAAAATACAGGTATATTTTCAAAGATTTTTGACCTTCCCTCATCCATATGCAATACCATTTCCACCCCCCCTCCCCCCCCCCCCCCCCCCCCCCCCCCCCCCCGCCACCCCAGGGATAACCAGCATTATGGATTTGGAGTCAATCCTCTGTGTCTTTCTTTCTTTTCTTTAATCTACAAACTTATATACAGTGGTACCTTGAGATACGAGTGCCCTAACATACGAGATTTTTGAGATACGAGCCATCGAGCAAGCGATTTTTGCTTTGAAATACGAGCAACATTTGAGATAGTAATCTCGAGGATGGCCGGCTGCACACATCCCACCAGTTTACCTCGACTCGAGCGTCTCATAGTTTCCCACGCCTCAAGGTTATGGAACGAATTAAACTCAGATCTCGAGGTACCACTGTACATGTATACAGCTGTTTTGATTTGTTTTTTACTATTTTAAAACAATGAAATTACATTGCACATATTACTTTATAACTTGATTTTTTAACTTAATACACTATCATCTCTTTTTAACATTTGTACATTATTCTATAGAATTTATTTTTTATTTTATTTATTATTATTATTATTATTTTTTATTATTTTTAATTTAATAAACCTTTATTGTTCAGATTATTACATTTGTTTCTCTTTTTTCCCCTCATAGCTTCCCTCCACCCGGCCGCCACCCCTTCCTTTACCCTTACTTCCCCCCGCATTGTCCTCATCCATAGGTGTATGATTTTTGTCCAGTCTCTCCCTGTACATCCCTTACCCCTTTCCTCCTGAGAATTATCAGTCCACTCCCTTTCTGTGCTCCTGTTTCTATTATATTCACCAGTCTATTCTATTGATCAAATTTTTAATTCACTTAATTTTTAGATTCACTTGTTGATAGATATGTATTTGTTGTTCATAATTTTTTTTTATCTTTTACCTTTTTCTTCTTCCTCTTCTAAAAGAGTACCTTTCAGCATTTCATATAATACTGGTTTGGTGTTGAACTCTTTTAGCTTTTTCTTATCTGTGAAGCTCTTTATCTGCCCTTCAATTCTGAATGATAGCTTTGCTGGATAGAGTAATCTTGGTTGTAGGTTCTTGCTATTCATCACTTTGAATATTTCTTGCCACTCCCTTCTGGCCTGCATAGTTTCTGTTGAGAAATCAGCTGACAGTCATATGGGTGCTCCCTTGTAGGTAATGAACTGTTTTTCTCTTGCTGCTTTTAATATTCTCTCTTTGTCTTTTGCTCTTGGTATTTTAATTATGATGTGTCTTGGTGTGGTCCTCTTTGGATTACTTTTCTTTGGGGTTCTGTGCACTTCCTGGACTTGTAAATATATTTCTTTCACCAGGTGGGGTAAGTTTTCAGTCATTATTTCTTCAAATATATTTTCAATATCTTGCTCTCTCTCTTCTTCTGGCACCCCCATAATTCTGATGTTGGTATACTTGAAGTTGTCCCAGAGGCTCCTTACACTGTCTTCACAGTTTTGGATTCTTTTTTTCTTCTTGCTTTCCCAGTTGAGTGTTTTCTGCTTCTTTATATTTCAAATCTTTGATTTGGTTCTTGTGTTCCTGTAGTCTGCTGTTAGGTCTCTGTACAATATTTTTTATTTCAGTCAGTGTGTGTTTAATTTCTTTTTTTTTTAAACATTTTTTAAAATATATTTTTTATTGATTTCTTACAGAGAGGAAGGGAGAGGGATAGAGAGCTAGAAACATCGATGAGAGAGACATCGATCAGCTGCCTCCTGCATGCCCCCTATTGGGGATGTGCCCGCAACTAAGGTACATACCCTTGACCGGAATCGAACCTGGGACCCTTCAATCTGCAGGCAGACGCTCTATCCACTGAGCCAAACTGGTTTTGGCTGTTTAATTTCTTGTTGGTCCTTTTTCAACTCCTCTTGGGTCTCACTAAATTTATCCATCTTTTCTAGGAAATTCTTGACAAACCTTATAACTGTGGTTTTGAACTTTATATCCAGTCATTTGCTTTCCTTCATTTTTTTCGTTTGTGATCTGTTCCTTTGTCTCTGCATTTTCACTATGCTGGGAGAATTTCTGTGTTGGAATAAGCCTTATGATACAAGATTTGGAAAACTGCAAAAGCCTCTCTGTTGAGCTTGGGTGGGGTAGAGTCTCAGGGCTTAGCAGACTGCCTTGGCTTCCAGTCATCCCCGCTCTTTGTGGCCCCTGAATCTCAAGTGTCTCTCGGTAATTGTTGCAGCCTCTCTGTGCGCATGTGTGCACTCGCCTCTAGACCTCTGCCTTTCTGGCTCCCTGTGCTCCAGGACCCATATGAGTCTGGATCCCCAGGGTCTCACCCAAGACTGGGGTTCAGTACAGTTAGAAGTGGTGCAGTTGGGATGCTCTGTCTCCTGCTCACTAGAGAAAGCCAACAGCACAATCAGCAGTCTGTCATCTGCATGCAGTGGTGTGTGCACCCCTAGACCTCTGCCCTTTCGCGGCTCCCCTAAATTTCTGTGCACTCCTTCCTTTTCACAGTCCAGACTATCCCCATATGAGTCTCGCTTGGAACTAGGGTTCAGTGCCATAGGATAAGGGGTTCAGTGCAGTTGGGAATCTTTGTCTCCCTTCCACCAGAGAAAGCCGGCCAGGCATTCCAGCGCCCGCTCTCTCCACACACGTGTCTCTGTACTTCAGCTTTTTGCAGCTCCTCTGAGTCTCTATGAGCCCCTCTCTTTCCTTCTAGTTGTAGAATTTCCACTCAGCCAACTTTCCTGTGGTTCTGGATGATGTCCATTCTGTCTTTTAGTTGTAGTTTTGAAATTGTTGTGCAAGGCAGCTGTTTAGGTGTTCACCTATGCCGCTATCTTGGTTTCTCTTTATTCTACAGAATATATACACCATACTTTAGCTATCAATTCCTATTGATGAAAACTCAAACTCTTTTCATCTTTCTTTTTTTTATTGACATAATTCTGTATTCACTATCCATATACGGGTAGCATTACATACTGATGCTCTTATTTTAGTAGAATAGAGTACTAAAGGTGGTCTGCTAAGTACATTTAAAGTTTCAACAGACAGCCTCAGATTACATTCCAAAAAAGGTTTTGGCAATTAGACTTCCACCAGCCATGTAGTACAGTGCTTGATCTCTACATTGATGTTCAGACTTTAATTTTAAATTGTTAACTGATTGTTGGGTATACTTTGAAAATGTACTTTTCCTATTGTCTCACAAAGTTTACATCTTCATTATAAGCATTTATGTTAAGTAATCCTTCCCTCCCTTCCTCCCGTCCTCCCTCCCTCCCTTCCTCCCTCTTTTCCACACATACTATACACAACCTGTTTTTACTGCCAAGTTTTTCTATTCTTTTGGCTGGTGGGCATGTTGAGTGGATCTACTGATGGAAATTCTGGGCACAGGAAGGATTGGCAAAGAGAGATCAAGGTAGAACTTAATTACAGGTTTTCACTCTTTTTATCAGGATGGGTGTGTGAGCTCCCAGTCCTTGCTTATCAAAGTAAATCCTTTCTTAACTTCATGATAGAATAATAGTTTCCTTCATGACAAGTCATTTTGAAGGCAGCATCTCATAATTCTTTGAGACCTCAGAAAGAATTACAGAAAAATATTTTGTGACAGATGGTGCAAAGCTGTTAATTCCCAGACCAGGCTGTCAGCTCCCCAGTAGAGGGGCAGAGTCGAGTCATAGTGAAGGGCTCAAGTGAGTTTGAATCCTGGCTCTGCCACTATCTAGAACTTGACTTTAGTCAAGCTAATTAACCCCTCTGTTGCAGTTTTCCCATTACAGAGAGGGATAATAATGCTTCCTGCCTCCTACAGCATTTTTGCAAGGACTAAGAGAGTCAGTGTGACTTCAACAAATGAAAAAAATCACATCAAACAGTGCCTGATACACAGTAAGGACTATATATGTATTTGCTATTCTTATTAACTTTTATTATTGCACAGTGAAGTGCTATTAATGTTGCACAGTCATAAAAGGGGCAGGTCTCGGGAAGGAAGGTAAAGAAACAGGCTGTAGAAATAATAGCCACAAAGAAGTGGACAAACTCATGGTTGGTGTAGATCTTGTGGCTCTTGTGACCAGATTATGTCTTTCTTGCTCCTAGGGAATAAGCGACTGTAAGTTATTTGTGATGTCTTCCCACCACCTCCTTGCTGATGCTTTCCCATATTTATCCATCTCTTGGTTACCTGTGATTGGCAGCAATACCTGGTGAGGTGTGTCTCAGGATTGCTTCTTTGAGGGAGAAAACAGGTGAAGGTTTTGCACGTCTTTTCAAAGGGGACAATGAGATTGGCTTTTCTGCTTCTGGCTCCTTGGTGCATAAAAATCTTTGAGTAGGGAGCAATTCGAATGGACTCTTACATAGTGTGAATTGAGCTATTATGATCTGATAGGACTGAAAATGGTGCCCTGGAACCAATACAAGAACATCCTATATAATAAAAGCCTAATATGCAAATCAACCAAACGGTGGAATAAGTGGTGGAATCCTTGGTCGCTATGATGCGTACTGACCACCAGTGGGCAAATGCTCAATGCAGGAAGTGCCCCAGCCCGCAGGCCCCCGGCCAGCCAAAGTGGATGCTGGCAGAGGCGGGGGGGAGGGAAGGGGGTCTGATCGCCCCGCCAATCACCCCACAGATCGGCCCTGATCACCAGCCAGGCCTAGGGACCCTACCCATGCACAAACTCTGCACACCGGGCCTCTAGTTGGTGTATAGGCTTCATGAAACAGGGAGATTTGCTTTATTGTGCTTTATAAGGGATATGTGTTTATTTAAGCAGAACAGCAATCAAGATTTGAAAAATTTTGCTCAGTTGGTGCTGCAACTCAGTGGTTGAGCATCGACCTATGAATCAAGAGATCACTATTTGATTCCCGGTCAGGGCTCATGCCCAGGTTTCAGGCTCGATCCCCAGTGTGAGGTGTGCAGGAGGTAGCTGATAGATGATTCTCTCTAATCATTGATGGTTCTTTCTCCCTTTACCTTCCTCTCTGAAATCATTAAAAAAAATATATATATATATATATATAAATTTTTTGAAAAATTTTAATGACATGAGGAAATGTTTGCATTAATGCTAACAGGAAGTAACAGTTAAGTCATGATAATAATGCCAATAAATACATAGGAAAAAATACTGGGAAATGACACAAAAATATTAATTGTGGTTATCTTGGATTGAGAAGATTATAGATCTTTTGTGTTTGCCTTTTTATGATTTATAGTTTCTCTATACAGTTCTAATTTTCCAAAAATGGGAATATGTTATTTATTTTTATTTTTTTATTGAAAAAAGTGTATTTATTTATTTTTTTAAATTTTAATAAATATTTATTGTTCAGATTATTAAAATTGTTCCTCTTTTTTTCCCCTATAATTTCCCTCCACCTGGCTCCCATCCCACCCTCTGCCCTTACTCCTCCCCCCCACATTGTCCTCATCCATAGGTGTATGATTTTTGTCCAGTTTCTCCCTGTACCGCCCTCGCCTATTTCCCCCTGAGAATTATCAGTCCACTCTCTTTCTATGCCCCTAATTCTATTATATTCAGTTGTTGACAGATATGTATTTGTTGTTCATAATTTTTACCTTTACTGTTTTCTTCTTCTTCCTCTTCCTAAAGAATACCTTTCAGCATTTCATATAATACTGGTTTGGTGTTGATTAACTCCTTTAGTTTTTTCTTATCTGTGAAGCTCTTTATCTGCCCTTCAATTATGAACGATAGCTTTGCTGGATAGAGTAATCTTGGTTGTAGGTTCTTGCTATTCATCATGTTGACTATTTCTTGCCACTCCTGTCTGGCCTACATAGTTTCTGTTGAGAAATAAGCAGACAATGGTATGGGTGCTCCCTTGTAGGTAATGAACTGTTTTTTTCTTGCTGCTTTTAATATTCTCTCTTTGTCTTTTGCTTGTGGTATTTTAATTATGATGTGTCTTGGTGTGGTCCTCTTTGGATTTCTTTTGTTTGGAGTTCTGTGTTCTTCGTGGCTTGTAAGTCTATTTCTTTCACCAGTTGGGGGAAGTTTTTGGTCATTATTTCTTCAAATAAGTTTTCAGTATCTTGCTCTCTCTCTTCTTCTGGCACCCCTATAATTCTGATATTGGTATGCGTGAAGTTGTCCTAGGGACTCCTTACACTATCTTCACATTTTTGGATTCTTTTTTCTTTTTTCTTTTCCAGTTGAGTGTTTTTTGCTTCTTTGTATTTCAGATCTTTGGCTTGATTCTTGTGTTCCTCTAGTCTGCTGTTAGGTTTCTGTATAATATTTTTTTATTTCGGTTAGTGTATGTTTAATTTCTAGTTGGTCCTTTTTCATCTCCTCTCGGGTCTCGCTAAATTTATCCATTTTTTCTAGGAAATTCTTAAAAAACCTTATAAGCGTGGTTTTGAACTCTATATCCAGTCGTTTGTTTTCCTCCATTCTTTCCTTTGTGATCTGTTCCTTTGTCTCCACATATTTTGCTGCTTCCCTGCGTTGGTAGAGTAGCTTTGTGTACTAGGTGTCCTATGTGGCCCAGTAGTTCTGCCTCCCCAGTTACCAGAGGTGGACTCTCTTGGCGCACCCCTTTGTGGAGTGTGTGTACACTTGTTGTAGTTAAGTCTTGATTGTTGTTGGTATCACTGGAGGGGATTGACCTTCACGCCAATTGGTTGTGAGGATCATCTGTGTCTGCACATGCGTACTTGCCTCCAGACCTCTGCCTTTCCAGTTCCCCTGAGTTTCCATGCACTTTAGGGACCTGTATGAGTCTGGGTCTCCAGAGTCTTGCCCAAAACTGGGGATCAGTGCAGATGGTCCTGGATTTCAGTTGGTAGGTTCTGTTTTCCTCCCGCTAGAGAAAGCCAGCGGCACAATCAACTGTCAGTGCTCTGTGTGCACACTTGCGCACGCCCCCAGATCCCTACCTTTCAAGGCTCCCGTAAGTTTCTGTGCACTCCTTCCTTTACACATCAGTTCAGACTCCCCCATATGAGTCTCGCTTGGAACTGGGGTTCAGTGCAGTTGGGATTTTCTATCTCCCTCCCCCTAGAGGAAGCCAGCTAGATCCTCCTCTGCTCATCCTCTCCATGAACGTGTCTCTGTACCTCAGCTTTTTACAGCTCCTCTGAGACTTCGTGAGCCCTTCTCTTTATTTCTAGTTGTAGAATTTTCACTGAGCCAGCTTTCCTGTGGTTCTGGATGGTGTCCGTTCTTTTAGTGTAATTTTGAAATTGTGCGAGGCAGCAATTTAGGTATTCACCTATGCCACTATCTTGGTTTCTCCCTGTTATTTTTTTCTTCAGAGAGAATAAAAGAGAGTATAGACTATAATTAATAGACTATTTATTTCAGAAACAACCTAATTGGTCTGTGATAGAAGATTGGTAATAACAAAGTGAAACTATGGTACATCTGTATAATGAAATACTATGCAAATATCAAGGTTGGTGATACTGTGAAATTGAGAGATTTTAATTGTATGTTGCTAAGTGGAAAAAAGTAGGATAGGTAACAAAATATATAGTAAATGTTATACAACAAATGTAAATATATGCAAATACTATATAAAATTCTGGAAGAATGTAAATGAAAATATTGTGGAAAATGGGATTATTGATAATTCTTTTATTTTTTATTTATATTGTCTATTTTTTTGCAATAGAATATGGATTACCCATCTATACAATAAGTGAATGTTTATATAACTTTTAAATATATATATATTTTAATTTAAATTCTTTATTATGAAATGTATTACATAAGTCTCCCTTTTCCCCCATTGAACTCTCCCTGGCTGCTCCCAACTCCCAGCACATGTCCTTCCCCTACCTCCTGGTCTGTGTCCATTGGTTATGTTCAGATGCATGCATACAAATCCTTTGGTTGATCTCTTACCCTCTCACCCCACACCTTCCCTCATAGGTAAATATATTTTTACTAGTGGCCTAGTGCACGAAATTTGTGCACGGGAGGGAGTGGAAGGGTGTCCTTCAGCCCAGCCTGCATCCTCTTCAATCTGAGATCCCTCAGGGGATAACTGACAATCAGACATCCTTCTCACAATCCAGAACTGCTGGCTCCTAACCATTCACCTGCCTGCCTGATTGTCACTAACTGCTCCCCTGCTGACTTGATTGCCCTTAACCACCTCTGCCTTGTCCCAGGATTCCCTCCTCCGCCGACCACAGGCACCTGGGATCTGGGCTTCCCTCCCTCTGGTCAGCCATAGGCACCCAGGCTGGCTGCAGCTGCAGGGGATGGTGTGCAGGTGGCTTCACCTGGGCTGCAGCCTCAAGTGCTGGTGCCCGGGACTGCAGGGTGGGCAGTTTCTCTGTCTCCCAGGCCCACAGGTACTGGTGTCCAGGACTGTGGGGTGGGCAGCTACTCTGTCTACTAGGCTGTAGCCAGCCTCAGGTGCTGGGACCTGGACCTCAGGCAAGCAGCTTCTCCATCTTCCCTGGGATGCAATGTGGGATCATGGGGCAGGTGGCTTCTTTGTCTCCTAGGCCACACCCAGCCTCAGGCACTGGGGCCTGGTTTCTCCATCTCCCCCAGGACATGGGGCAGGCGGCTTATCCAGCTGTCTGTAGCCTGGGATCACAGGACAGGTGGCTTCTTCGTCTCCCTAGCTGCAGCCAGCCTCAGGTGCTGGCACCTGACTTCTCCAACTCCCATGGGCCCAGAATGGGGGGTGGGGCTGCCACCATCTTTTCAAGTTAATTTGCATACTCACTCTGATTGGCTGTTGGGTATAGCGGAGTGACAGTAATTTGCATGTTTCTCTTGTATTAGTGTAGATAAAAGCAGTGATGAGAGAGAATCATTGATCAGGTGCTTCCTGCATACCCCTACTGGGGATTGAGCAGTCCTGGTGTGTACTCTGATCAGGAATTGAACCATGACCTCCTGGTTCATAGGTCAATGTTCAACCACTGAGCCATGCTGGCGGGTTTTATATAACTTTTAAAAAGTAAACATCCTAAGATACTTTTAGGGCAATGAAGTTCTATAAGACAGTAACCAATTACATATTTATAAGCAATGTTGCCATCTGGTGGATTAAAAGCAAAAACTCACCCTCTTCCTTCCTCACTTGAAATTAGAAAAGGAAGGCCAAATATTTTGGTTTGTTTCAGACAAATGTCTGGATGATTTTAGCAATTTAACCATGTTCCTTTGATTCAGGTGGAGAAGAAGTAGTCCAGTCACTGAATGAAAACCCAATTGTGGGTGCAGCTGTGGAATGTAATTTAAAAAATGAAAAAAAAAAATCTACTCAGTACACTCATCCATAGAGACATTTCTGAGTTATCCATTTGACGGATTATTTAGAGCAAAGTTTCCGTCCTAACATAACATTTGTTAACCACTTGGCATAGTGCTCAGCCTGTAATAACTCTACAAATATTTATGGAATGAATGATTACTTCTGGCTGGTTTAATCCAATTGACAGGTGGTGTATTTTCATGGACTATAAATTAATTTACATATGAACCAGTTGAAGCAAACATAAAATAATAAAATGCTTCACAAAGCCAAATGATGGTAGTTTAGCTGCCATTTCAGATAAACTACCCATCCCCAATTTCTCATCACCATAAAACTCACTCCTAAATTTCATCTAGCCCCTCGCTGAGTTTACCTTTTCCCACTCACCTTTCTTATTGTGTGTAGGAAGTCTAAACATTTTGACACTTCCTCTGTGGGAAATTTTTTTAAAAGTATATTTGATTTTAGAGAGAGAGGGAAAAGAGGAGGGAGAGGGGGAGAGGGAGACGGAGATCTGAACCCAAAACCCAGGCCTGTGCCCTGACTGGCAATTGAACTGTGATCTCCTGGTCCATAGGCCAATACTCAACCACTGAGCCACGCCCGGCCAGGCTTGAAAAACATTCTCGCACATTCCCCAGAAAGCCCAGCGCGGGCCGATGGCTAGCCCTGAGAGCTAACCTTGGCTGTCCTTGCCGCCCTGCAGGTGAGCTCATCAACCTGGCCATGTACTGCGAGAGGATCCGGAGGAAGTTCTGGCCCGAGTGGCACCACGACGACGACAACACCATCTATGAGTCGGAGGAGAGCAGCGAGGGCAGCAAGAGC
>PVJN01035445.1:0-21846 GCA_004026805.1 Lasiurus borealis
CGCTGCCCACAAAGTGTGGGACCCTCCACAGAGGCCAGGCACGCAGGGCCCTGCTGAGCTCTGCGATGGCCCACGCAGACACACACTGGGAACGAGATTGCATCTTCCCCCGGACCAGCGAGATTCTATAAACATAATCAAAATGTAATAGAAACTTTTTGGAAATGCTGTTATGAGGAGAAAGCATCAATCTTGATGGAACTCCGCTCAACAGGCTTTGCGGAGCTAATCAATCATGGTCAGGACTCGGCCTCCCCATCTGTCTGCGCCGGGGACCGCGCGGAGCTCGCTCACTCCCCGGCTGGGGCCGCGTCCCCTCACCAGGCAATCCATCATGCTGCAGGGAGATGGCGGGAGGGAAATAATAGCACGCTAATAAACTAAAGGCTTTTTTCATTCCCAACTAATTTTTAGTAAATGAGCCCAATCCAGACAGAGCAGGAAAAAGAGCCCGGGGAGATGGTGCTTCCGAGATGCGCCTCGCTGGCTGGGGACAATGGCTCGTGGGCCCCAGGGGAAGGAGGGAGCCAGCCCGGCCCAGGGTGACTCTCCCAGTGTTCAGCGGAGGCAGGACCTGGTCCTCGGACGCACAGAGAAGAATGAGGCTGGAGCGACTTCCGGACTGAAGGCGTGGACTTCTGGGGCTGGCCCCTAGTGCTGCTGCTGATGACGAGGGTGTGGCTGCAAGACCTGGGTCTGGTCTGGGCTTGAACTTCATAGGATGGAAGCCAGGAGTCAGAGGGCTCTGAGTGCCGATAACCAGAAATGGACCCAGCGGTTAGACGCCGAGAAGTAGAATGAAGAGCAGAGTGCAGAATGGGCTCTGTGGATAGTCAGAGGGGCAGGGGTCCCATTCCCATCTGCAGTAGCTGCCTTGGGGGTGAACCTTCCAGGCTTCACCCCCAGGACAGGGGTGGACAGGGCTCAGAGGGGATAGTTTTAGGGAGGCCTGTGATTTGGGGGGACCACATCTATTTGTACTCATGCTTCTATCTCCAGCACTTTGCTTAGTGCATGGCACATGGTAGGCACTCGTAAATATTTGTTAAATGAATATGTGCATGAGAATTGTCCCTGAGAGAGCAGATTTTGAAGAACTGGTCTGATAAGTTGCTTAAATTCTTCAAGTTCCTATCCTGAAATATATCACAGGCTCAGCCCTGGTTTCTTCCCACCCAGGGCCCTGTCTTCGATAGAAGGACAATTTGGAGGTGTATATAGTGATAATTGATTGCGGTATAATGAATTACCCACAGCTGAGCCCAGCTTTCTAGTTCCTCCCAAGGTTCAGAGATGGGAGTGATGCTATCTTGGTCTTTTCTCGACCAGACAAGCTATCTGGATACCACAGTCAATGCCACATAGAGCAGAAAAATGGCCCAGGTGAACTTTGTCACAAAATCACGGGACATAATACAATGGTTGTTTTTAGGTCACTAAGTATTGGAACGGTTTGTTTTGCATGAAGAGATAACACCAAGAATACAAAAGATCATAGCTCATAGCTGGTCCAACTACCCATTCTGTGTTTGAATCATTTCTGTGAGATTTTCCTTAGACATCATTGTTTAAATACCGAGACAATTATTACCCTTGGGATTAGCCCCTTCTATAGTGGGATGGTCATGGCGCTCCTTCTTTTTCTCTCTTCACCCTCCCTTCACCTTGCCTCTTTTCTTCATGTCTTTCTTTTCCAAATATTTACTGGGGTGAGAATCAGAAAATGGTTCTAAGAGGAGGTCTTAAGTAAGGACTGACCCTCAGTGAAGATGCAAAGATCCAGATGAGAGAGGAGGCCTGGTCAGGGCAGGGACAGAGTAGATGGAGATGGAATAAGAAGAGCGATACATAGGAAGATATTTATTAAATGAAGTGGCTCACATGATTACTGAGGCTGGGAAGTCCCATGATCCACCAGCTGCAAGCTGATGGATCAGTCCAAGATCAAAGCCTGGAACCGAGGGGCTCAATAATCATGTGTGCCCTGTAGCCCTAAGACCTGAAAATCAAAAATTTTGATGATTAAGGGCAGGAAACAGTAGACACCTCAACATAAGAGAGAGAATTTGCCCTTGATCCACCATTTTGTTTCAGCCAAGTCCTCAGTGGATTGGCTAAGGCCTGCCCACATTGGTGAGAGCTATTCTCTTTATTCAGTCTACTGAGTCAAAAACTAATCTCTTCCAGAAACACCCATCACAGACACACCCAGAAATAATGTTTTACCAGAAACCAGGCATCCTGAGCCCAGTCAAGTTGACACATAAAATTAATCATCTCAGGAGGTGATGCCGGAGCTAGGACTGGATGGAGTGTACGAGCTGAGTGAGCACATGGGTCAGAGCTCATTAGGCAGGGTGGGGTTGGGAGTGCATGGCGTTGGGAAGGTGGAAATGGTGGGACTTGAAGTGAGAGGCAAGGTAGTTGTGGCCATGTCATGTAGTCTTTAATGTCACGTAGGAGTTTAGACTTTATGGCCAGTCTGAGCAGGAAGAGATTTCTCTTTTAGAAGTCAGCTTCTGGTTGCTATGTGGGTGGTCAGTGTGGCAACAGGGATCAATTAAGAAGTAGATCAGGGGAAAGATGATGGTGGTTTGGACCAAAGTGGTGGTGGTGGAGCTGCAGGAAACGGGGGTGGTTTGGAAAGTATAATGTTTGCTATATTCCTGGAGAATATGTAATTTTACATAAGGACAAGAAAAACACATAGGATGGATGAAGCTCCTAAGAAGTGTTTGGCATGGATGGTAAGTACATAAGCCAGTAGCTTATGCAGCAGAGGTGAAACTCAGAGGATGTGTTAAGTAGATACAATGAGTAAGCTTGTGAGGCTCAGGCAGAATTCATAGACTCATTAAACATAGTAAGAATGTTGGTAACCTGCTAATCATATGTAGATTAAATGGCTCATATGGTAAAACAAATAAGATTATATATAGAAATGGGTGGAAAGATCAACTACTTCTGGACTGATAGCTAAGTCATCCCTAATTTGGCCATCCGTGGATGTAACCCATCCTGGTCTCATCGATGGCTAGTTAATCTTCTGTGTTTTGTGTGCACTAATTGCATGAGTTTTCGATGCTGTATAACAAAACTCAGCAGCTTAAGAACAACACTTATATTGTGAACATGTTTTACTGGGAGACTGCTCTTAGGAGAAGGGAAGTTAAGGAAGCATGATAAAGCAGAGAGGGAAAGGTAAGTCAAGTTTGATGCTAACTTGAGGTAAGTTTAAGCCTGGTTCTATGGAAAGTTCTGGAGCAATAGGTGTACTCCTGCATTGGTCCCACCTTAAGGCTCTGCGATACATCCCTCCCTTGTCAATCAATCACTGGTATAAGCTGGCAGATCATGTTTAGACAATTAATTCTCCAGAGAAGGGTGAAGGTGAAAGCAGCCAATATATGTGTGTGTGTGTGTGTGTGTGTGTGTGTGTGTGTGTATGTATAATATCACCTGAGGATATCTTTCCATTGATTTTTAAAAAATATATTTTATTGATTTTCCACAGAGAGGAAGGGAGAGGGATAGAGAGTTAGAAACATTGATGAGAGAGAGACATCGATCAGTCGCCTCCTGCACACCCCCGACAGGGGATGTGCCCACAACCAACATACATGCTCTTGACTGGAATCAAACCTGGGGCCTTTCAATCCACAGACTGATAGTCTATCCACTGAGCCAAACCAGTTTCGGCATCTTTCCATTGATTTTAAGAGAGAGTAGAAAAGAGAGGGGAAGACAAAGAGAAACATTGATGTGAGAGAAACACATTGATTTGTTGCCTCTTGCACACACCCTGATCAGGGCCTGGGCCAGGAAGAAAGAAGCCTGCAACCTTGGTACATGCCCTTGACCGGAATTGAAACAGGCTGATGCTCTAGCCACTGAACCAAACTGGCTAGAGCTTCGCAGCCAATATTGATAGCACCCTGGTGAAAGAGAAAGTGACAATTTTGTGTGTGTACTTTACTGCAATTAAAAAATGAAAGAAATCAGTGGCGTGGGGATGTATGCTTCATTTACAGTGGGAGGCCCTGCAAAGTTGCAAGACAAAGGGTGTGGATGGATAATGCTGATATAGAGGAGTAAGACTGGGAGCCAATAATCCAATCTGGCACATGCTCAGATTGGCATGGTGGGAAAATATTTCTGGCAGTCACAGTGGGGGGGGGGGACGGGGATGGACTGACCCTTAGTGAAGAGGCAAAGATCCAGATGAGAGAGGAGGCCTGGTCAGGGCAGGGACAGAGTAGATGGAGATGGGATAAGAGATGTGGCAATAGCTCTGTGGTTGAAGACTTACCATGTCTGCTATACCATGCCCAAGGCTTTGCAAAGGTTAGCTCCTTTAAGCTTCCAACAATTTGATGACATAGGTCTACTGTGAAACCCATTTTACAGATAAGGTAGTGTCGTGCTTAAGGTCATACAACTGGCCTTGAAACCAGCGTCTGCCTGCCTCGAGGACCTCAGTCTTTAGCCATCATGCCCCAAGACCTTGGGTAAGAGAAAGAAGCATTTGATTTCGACCTGCAAGTGTGGGTGACAGGTGGATAGTGACCCCATCAGCTAAGGCTGAGCACCACAATTTTGAGATCAATTGAGGACAGCAATGTGGGAGAGGAAAGTGGTGGGAAACCAATTTTGCAAGGAAAAGGAAAACTCCTGACTCCCAAAAAGCAGTGTTTTCCTCTGGTCTTGCTTTTCTCCACTGTTTACCTGTAACTTCTTCCAACTCCCACTGCCGGGGACAGAGAGCAGGGGAGGACGGGAATCCTCCAGGGGCTCTGGCTGTGCTCAGCTCGCAATGGAGCCTGACAAATCAAGTGGGTAAAAGCCATTAATTAGCAGTTTTGGAAACAGTTGCAAAGTTAATTATTCCATTTTCTGATGAAAGAAAGCTAATTTTTGGCATTTACACCGACAGTGACATGAACTAACATTTTTCGAGTTGACATCCCTCAAGATAAATGATGCTGTGAAGCATTTGTGCAAACATCCTGACCCACAGCTCACTGCTGAAGATTGTCTGCAGTGGGTGCCTTTGCCACAGTTTTTGCCTGGCAAGTTTCGGGGGTGGGCGAGCCAAGAAAGGAGGCTTATCTGGGTGGGGGATAAAGAGGAGAGCTGGTGACATACAGAGAAGACTCAAAGTTAGAGAGACGTTTGCATATTCGGAAGGTTTTGCTATGACAGACAGCAGGGGAGCACACGAACGTCTCTGTTCTCCGTCTGTCTGTCTGCTTGTGATGAGGCACCTAGTTTTTCCAAATGCTTGCTTCCAAATGTAGATCTTCTCCCAGACTCTGTTTCTGAGCATTGGGTCTGTATATCCGACTCTTTGCTTGACACCTCCACCTGGCATCGTACAGGCATCTCAAACTCAGTGTGTCCCAAAGGAACTCACAGCTCTCTCCTCTGAAAGTTTCCTCCACCCTAAGTCTCCCATTCAAGGAAATGACACCATCATCCATCGAAATGCTCAAGCCAGAACCAACACCATCATCTCTGATAGCTT
Source organism: Lasiurus borealis (assembly GCA_004026805.1). Taxonomy (NCBI): domain Eukaryota; kingdom Metazoa; phylum Chordata; class Mammalia; order Chiroptera; family Vespertilionidae; genus Lasiurus; species Lasiurus borealis. The sequence continues at coordinate 5,525 of PVJN01035445.1, forward strand.
CCTTTCTCTCACTCATTCCTGACATCCAATTCATCAGCAAGACCTGCCAGTGCTGCCTCTGAAACACATCTCAGTGATGTCTTCCCCTTTGCACTTTACTGGCCTACCCTGGTCTAAAACCGTCATCCCTGTAACTCAGTGCTATCTTGTAGAAGAAACATAACAAGAGCTGCACATGGACATTTACATTTCCTCGTGGCCGCATTTAAAAAAGTAAACAGAAACAGGTGAATTTAAAATGCTAAAGGAATGAATTTTATTCGTAAGACCAGTTTTAGGATCATAGCAATGTTGAGTGCAAAGTGCAGAGATTTCCTGTGTACCTCGAGACTCCACACATGTACAACCTCCCCCATTATCAACATCCCCCACCAACGGCACGTTGGTTACAGTTGATGAGCCAACATGGACACATCATCACCAAAGTCCACAGTTTACATTAGGGTTTACAAACAGGTGTTATACCTTCTGTGGGTTTTGACAGATGTGTAAGGACATGCAGAATAGCATCAGACAGAATAGTTTTGCCATCCTAAGAATTTCTGGTGCTCAGCCTGTTCATCTCTTCCTTTCCTCCTAACCCCTGGAAGCCCCATATATTTTTACTGTCTCCATAGTTTCACTTTTTCCAGTGCAGTTTGAAATGAAGTCCCTCTCACTCTTGCCTCTGTCCAACCCATTCTCCAATGAGCAGTCAGAGAGATCCCTTAAATAGGCAATAAGATCCTGCCATTTCCTGCCAAATCTAGAATGAAAATGGATTGCCTGCCTTCAGCCTACAAGATCTTGCATGATCTGGCCCCTGCCCAGCCATCTCATGCCACTGTTCTCTGCTCTGTACATCCAGCGATCTTGGCTTTCTTTCAATTCTTCAAACACATCACTCTTGGTATTGCTGAAGAGTAAATTGTGAAGGAGTATGAGTGTGGAGTAGGTCCTCAGGCACCTTGCAGGCCAGATGGTCCTGGAGGCACATGGGAGCCCCCTGGGGGTGTGGGTGGACCAGGATCTGTGCTACCTTTCAATGGCTGCTTCCCCCTGCCTCTCAGAACAGAGCTTGAATCCTGTGCTCCGGGCAGCATCCCTCTTAACACAGGCAGATTAATTGGAAACAGATGTCAAGTGGTGGGAGTTAAATACAGACATCTCACCAAATGTCAGCCTTCCCCTGGGCCACGATGGAGTCCTCACTTCTCATCCTCACCAGGGAACTTGGAAAAAGCTTTTTAGATGTGTTGGTGGAATCCGTGGCCCCAACAGTCTTTTAGCTATTCTTAAAAACTCAAGGCAGATAATGACTCCAAAAACCAAAACTTGCTCATGAATTTATTCATATCAGATGCATACAAAGAAAAGGTACCCTCAGAACAGGTGACTCTTAAAACAACCACAGAATCCTCAGATTGTAAGGACTCCCCCTCACTTCAAAGGCAGTAAAACTGAGGCTAAGAGCATAGAACGGACTAGTCCAAGGTTACTTAGTTAACACCGTGGTTCCCTCCTGTCTGGGTTTTCCTCCTGCCTCTAACTGTTCTCAGTTTTCTTTTTTGGGCATCCTCTCCTCTGTTTATATGTTCTAGGCTATAGTTTTTGAGGGTCTGTCCTGGCCCTCTCCTCTCCTCCTCTGGATAGCCTTCTCTATCTGGGTTAAGTGCTATGGCATTCAAGGTCTTCGCCTATTCTGTTCCCTCTCTCTGGGACACTTCCCTCATTTCTGTCATGACCAGCTTCTTCTCAACCTTCAGGTTTCAGCCCGAATGTTGCCCTCTCAGAGTTCTTCCTTGGACACCTGTGCCCATAAAAGCACCCAGCCTGGGTTTGGGCTGAGCAGCTGGCAGGATTGATGGATGGGTGGGAGAGTGAAGGAGTGGGCAGGACCTGGGCAGAGCAGAGCAGGGGGAAGGACAATGAAGAGCAGGCATCTTTAGCATAAGTGCTAACAGCTCCTTCACAGTCATCAGCTGGGCATTCCACCAGTGTTCAACTCCGAGACAGGCAGGCCCCAGTATTTTTGGGTTATTAACTCTCCTCAGTAAACTTCCAGTGATAAAACACTCAACAGAATACAGAAAGAGCTCATAAAAGCAGGATTTAGTGCCATTTTATAGAAGTCAGGGCTGACTTTCACACTCAAGCTAGTGTATATTTAAAATTCATGCCTGACTCACTGCCTTTGAGGGAGGAGGCCTGAGGCCCAGCAGAGGGGATAATATGGCTCCCGTGCTCCCCTCTCAGGCCAGGGACACCTGGAGTGAGGCTCTGCAGCAGGGGTCAGGCCAAACTGGATGGACCTCCGTGACCTCCTTCTTAATGGGTGGTGAGAATGGAGCCAGGCAGACATGGGCTTGAGTTCTGCCTGGGTGACCAGCCAGCCCTGTTTCCCATGACAGAGGTGTTTCCCAGGATGTGCCACTTCCAGTGCTAAAACCAGACAACTTATGGCAAATGAGAATGAGTTGGTCATCCCAGACACGGTTCCATTATTTGCTTTGTAAACTTGGGTGGCTCACTTCCCTTTCTGAACCTCATTTTTCTCAGCTGTCAGAAAGGAACACTTAAACCTACTTTGTTAGTCAGGTTAATTAACATGAGCTGCTGTAATACATAATCCCCAAATCTCTGTGGCTTAACACAAATGCAGGTTATTTCTTGTTTCCGTCAGGGCACAATACGGGGAAGGTGGCCCTTTTGAAGTGGTGATTCAGGGAGCCAGACTCTTCTGTTTTGTGGCTCTGTCATCCCCAGAGGCCTTGCCAGGGTTCTCTGCTGAATTCTCTGCATTAAGTCAGGCTGAGAGTGAGGATTCAGTGGGATATTTTAGGGCAGAAGTTGGCAAACTACACCCATGAGCCGCGTTGAGTCTCTGTTTTCTGGTAAATAAAGTTTCATTGGAAGAAGTACACCCATTTGGTTTCTTGCTTTTGATGGCTTCTTTTGCTCTACAGTGGCAGAGTTGAGAAGTTGTGACCGACACCACAGGACCTGCAAAGCCTAAAATATTTACTCCCTGGCTCTTTACAGCAGACATTTGCTGACCTCAGTTTTGTGGCTTAGGCCTGTGTGTGGCACCCATCATGTTCCCTATAGTTCACTGGTTATAACTCAGTTTGATAACTCCAAAATAGCTGCAAGGGAGGCTGGGAAGTGCTGAGGAGCACTTGGATATTGGCATTCAGTGATGGTCCCCGTCATACCTACCTCTTAGGTTCACTATGAAAATGCCATAAAACAATGCCTGGGAAGTATTTACCAGAGGGCCTGGCATACAGTAACTCTTCCTTAAAGACACCCATGGCTCCCCAGGTCTCAGGGCTACCCTAAGTGTCTGGGACACAGGATTGTGTGGGAGGAATCCCTTCTTACCCTTGAGAAGAAGGAACTCGGTTGCTCAGTTCTCTTGGTGCTAGGACATGAGCTGGATGCCTGGTCTATTCGATCTAGAGTTGGGACGCTGACTATTTTCATGTGGTTAGCTGGAGGAGGGATCGGGAAGAACTCAGGGATGATGGTCTGGGCTCTAAACCTACTACATCCTAGCCAGATGTTTTTCCTGCTGGATAAATGTGTTCTGTCTCAGTGCAGGTTGATTGGCCATTCATGAGTTGACTTCTGCTCACCTCCACCCTTCCCAGACTTAATATTATTTTTAAAAAAGCAGGTTTGGAAAATTAAAAACAGCAACACCTCTTTTAGTCATAATATATATAACATTGAACATAGGTTACTAATGATACTTTTACTTCATAAAGTAGCTATAGTAAAATTTATTTAAAGCATTGATTGAAGGTTAGTAAGTAGTTCAGCTTAATATTTTAAAGTTAACTCAGTAATGTGAGGGTGATTATTCACTAATAATAATGAGATAATTCTCATTTTAGATTCAAGTTTGCTAAGTTTCCCCCTTTTTGAACTTGATTTTCATAAAAGTTGAGATCCCTAATGTATAGAAATGTGACATTGAAATCACATAGCAGAATTGCCAGGACTTTTTTTTTTTTAATAATGGAAAATTTATTTTTGTAATAGAAATATAGAACTACTTATCAAGAGAGATGCCTGAATATTTCATTTTAAAGTTCATAGCCTGGAAATAGAAGTAAATTCTTCTTACAAAATAAAACCAAACATGACTGCAGTCATAGGGTGCCTCACAGTGCCTGTAACAGCACCCACAGTGACCGTGTAAGCATTGGCTTGCCCTTCAGTGCCAATCACTGTCTGAGGAGACCCCCCTGCTGTCCTGTCCCAGACCCTCGTTTCCTCAGAAGGAGGAGATGTCCTTGTCTGTTCCAGCAAGTACAACTGAAGGCTGAACCCACTCTCCAGCTCATTGCTCCCAACTCCACTTAAGGACGATGCAATCCTAATGGTTGATGGACTTCAGCACAGCAGTATCCACCCTCAATCTGAGAAAAACATTCGACCTGCAGCAATCTTAATGCTCTGACCAGATCCCTTCAGGACCCATTTTACTGTTTCTTCTTCCTTCCTTCCTTTCTTTCTTCCTCCCTTTCTTTCTTCCTTCCTTCCTTCCTTCCTTCCTTCCTTCCTTCCTTCCTTCCTTCCTCCTTCCTTCCTTTATTCCTTCCTTTTTTTGTAGAGTTAGTTTTGTTTAATTTTCAAAATTTTCTTTTCCCAATTTCAGTTTACATTCAATATTGTGCGTTTTGTATTAGTTTTAGGTATTCAGACCAGTGGTTGGACAAATATATACCAACCTGTCACCATACATAATTATTATAATACCAGAGGCCCAGTGCACAGATTGGTGCACCTGTGGGGTCCCTCGGTGTGGTCTGCAGGGATTGGGCTGAAACTGGCAGTCCAATGCCTACCTGCTGCTCCCACTCATCCCAGCCTCGCTGTGCCTGACGCAGTGGAGCTCACCAGCTGTGAGCCCTGCATCTGATGCCTGTCCATCACCTGAGTGGCACTCCCATTATGGGAATGCACTGACCACCAGGGGGCAGCTCCTGCATTGAGTATCTGCCCCCTGGTAGTCAATGTATGTCATAGCGACTGGTCGACCGGTTGTTCGGTCAGTTGGTCGCCTAAGCTTTTATATATATATAGTTTGTTGACTATATTGTCTATACTTTACATCCCCATGACTATTTTGTAACTGCCAATCTGTATTTCTCTGTCCCTTCACCTTTTCCATCCAGCCCCCAAACCCCTTCTCTCTGGCCACCACCAGCCTGATCTCTGTTTTACTGTTTCCTTCCTCTCCCTACCTCCTGCCGTGGCTTTGGCTGCATTTTCCAATGGCCAGCACTGTGTCTCTTCTCTTCTTCAGAGAGCTGCCTTTAGGCTTCTGGAGTCCCGTTGTCCCTGTGAATGGAGTCAGCCCCCAGGATCCACAATTTACCTCCTCACCTCACCTCCACCCATTCTCCTGGTGGCGCTCTCCCTCAGGTCAGGGCTGCCCTGAGTGTGACTTATGCTCTGGAGCTGCAGACTTAGGCTGGTGCTCCCGTTGGTGGGACTTTTGTCTGCAACTACACCCTAGTGTGGTTTCCCCTTTCCCTAAATTGCTCCTCCTGATCTTTTGCTGGTTCCTCTTGGGAACATTTCTCACACCCAAATTCTTGTCTCCAGGTCTGCTTGTGTGGAACCTGAGTGAGGGTGGAGCATCGATAGATTAGTGCTGCCTCTGTGAAGAGTCTGTGCTATTTGGACAGCAGACACCCAGCCATGAGGCAGAGATAGGGGGACTTCCAGTCATGGACAATTTTAGACTTAGTTCTGACTGCAGGCTTTAGTGTCTGAGAGACCCCGTGGGTGTCCCAGTTCTGCTGCCTTCCTGCTTCCTGTGGCCTTGGGCAGTTTGCGTCACCACTCTGGGTCTGAGCTTTCTCATGTGAGCAATAGACACAATGGTAAGACCTACTCCATGGGACGGTTATGAGGCTGAGGAAAGAAGACGCATGTCACATGTTTAGCACGGTGCTGGTACATGGCAAGTAGCCCATGGACACTAACTCTGATTATTGTTTGCCTCAAGCTATGATTACATTTTTGCCTTGAATCTATCGCAGACTTGTAATCTGGATACTAGTCCCATCAACTACCGGGTGGCCAGTTGTCATCACTTGGAGGAGAGTGGTGTAGTCTGGGGGAGAATTCCCTTCCTTCCTCAGGAACAGGGGAGATAGTGAAACAGTATTCACCACATTCTGGCCTCGTATCCATCAGGGCAGATTGTTATGACACAGTGTGGCCTGTGCCAGAGTCAAAGTACTCACACAGGTTCCTCCAAATGCGGTACTTACTGAGCCGCCCTGCAAGGCTCATCTTTAGCTTCCACCACAGGCGGAGGGGCCTTCGGGGTGAAGGGGGCGATGGCAAAGATGTGAGGCCAGACAGCCATTTCCCACTCCAAAAGCCAAGAGGAGCTCTCCTGGCTTCAGGGATGTGACACAAAGCTCCTTCCTTGGTGACTCTGTCCCCGGTTGTCCTCGGCTATGCCTCGTGGCTCCCTCTTATTGCTATTATGGCCTCAGGCTTGAGGGGTCTCTGTCCCAGCTTTGACAGCCACAGTGCGGAGTTAGCTTGGGGTTTCCAGTGCTGCTGGGCCATCTTGGAATGAGCAGAGCCTCCCAGGGGCTGGTGGTCCACTTTGGGGGATCTGATGGAACTTTGGATTCCTCGCCCCAGAGAAACACGAGCCAGGCCCACACAGACATACTCCCCCGGCATGTGGGCCCCACACCCTCAGATCAGGGCACTTGAGCCTGCAATGCTGTCATTTACCTTTTGGCATCCCTGCTCGGTTTTGCCTCTCTTCCCTTGAGGGTGCATTTATGGTGCTGTTGCCAGTTGCCACTCGAGCTTAGAGACAGTGATGGCAAGGTCCTTCGTCTGTGATTGGCTGTCCTGGGGGCAGTGGCAGGTATGTTGAGGACAAGAGCATGAGCTTCCTGAGTTCTGAGCCTGGGACCGAATAAATTAGGGTTGGAAGGGGGAGAGTGGGGAGAAGGGTAAGAGGAGGGGAGGGAAGAGGAGAGTGTCTGGGAAGGAGGAAGGAGAGAGGAGGGAGGAGGGGAGGATAAAACCCTGGAGGAAGGGGGCGGGGTAGGTGGGAGGCAGGGGCAGAGGGAGCAAGGGTCCCTGACTGGGGGGCATTCAGGACAGGGTGACACGTGAGTGACGCCCGTGACTTAAGAGAGAAGAAGTTGGCGGCCTGAAAGGGAGGGAGACAGAAAGCAGGGCTTTTCAATATGAGCATTCATGTCTTGGTGACAGCAGTCATTTATCACGCCCTGAATGGGAGCGCAGGGCCCGGTGCTGCCGCCAAAGGCCCCTGGTTAAAGTTTTACCTGCGTGTGAAAGGGGCTGCGGCTGGCCAAGCGGCCCTTCTGAGACTGGGGGGCGGGTGGGGGAGTGGTGGCCCCCGGGGGGGGTGCCCATCCGTTAGGAGCAGAAAGACTCTGGCATCAGAGGTGGGACCACAGGACAGGATGTTTCTGGGTGTGGGGACCCCTCCAGGCATCTGGGGCCAGTAAGGGAAGGGGTCTGCCTCACACAGGGGCCTGGAAAGGCCTGCTCCAGGCCCCGAGTTAGGAGCCTCTTCTCAAGTCAATTTTGTGAGCTTGCCGGGGGGTGGGGGGCTCGGGATGGGGCATGTGGGGCACACATATTGGCAAGTGATGTCAATGGGGCCCACCTCACATTTAAAAAACGTTATGTAATACTTTAACATGTGTCAGGCACCTCTCTCTCTCTCTCTGTCCATCTACATAATTAGGGTCCCTGCTCGGTTTTGCCTCCCTTCCCTTTAGGATGCATTTATGGTGCTGTTGCCAGTGCCACTCGAGCTTAGAGACAGTGATGGCAAGGTCCTCAAATTAGGCACCATTTCCTCCCTGTTTGCTGTCTGAGAACGGAGGGGATTCCCGCGACACAGGATGTTCAGTGCTAACTCTGGATCGTCCCGGACAAACAGGACAGTTGATTGCCCGAAAATTAATTTGTTTGACCTCGCAGTAGCTCCTGGAAGGAGGCGCGGTGCTTTCCTCCACTTACAAATAAGGGCACGGGCTGGGAGAACGAAGTCATGTCCCCGGATGGGAGCTCCCTACCTACCCTTCCACCTGGCTGCTGGACGCCGGAGGAAACCAGTGTGGCGAGCAGGTTTGCTGCTGAGAACTGAGAACCAGGATAACAGGTCTGATGGGTTCATTGGTCTTTGGGACCCACTGTTTGAGACGGGACCTGTCCCTGAAGTCTTGTCTGTCTGGTCCACATAGGACCAGCCATGGGAAGCTAGTCTGTCCTTAAGGTATGCAGTGGCTTTGTCTAGAACATTGCGTTTGTTTAAAATTTTTTTTTCTAATCTTCACCTGAGGATATATTTTTATTAATGAGAAAGAGAGAGAGAGAGAGAGAGAGAGAGAGAGAGAGAGAGAGAGAGAGACAGAGATTTATCAGTTACTTTCCATATGCAACCTGACTGGGGATTGAGCCCGCAACCTAGGCATGTGCCCATAAGTGCCTTGATGGGGAATCAAACCTGCAACCTTTCGGTGAACTATTGGATGATGCTCCAACCAACTGAGCCACCAGGCCAGGGCCAGAACATGGTGGTTTTGTCCAGGAACACAGCTAAGGATCCTGAGGTCCTCGCCAAAATTCCCAGGCCAATGCAGACCAGAGGGGAAGGACAGGGAGGGGACACCACATTGGAACTTGAAATCCCAGGAGAGCTGGGAAGATGGGGAGCAGCCAAGGATGCTTTGCCAAGAGGCCCTGCCCCCCAGCCATGGCAGGTATCTGGTGACGATGGACGAGCGGGGACAGGGTGTCAAGTAGTAATTCTGGGCAGGAACCTCTGTGGCCTGCTTTCTGTCCCGGGTTGTGGGACCACTCAGTTGTCCCTGGGCCAGGCTCCTTCCAGGGAGAGGGGCTGATAATCAGATCCCGTGAGTCAAATCTGCTAATAAATTAGAGCCATTTGAGAAAAGTGAAATATCCCCCAATTCTCCCTTTTGGGGGAACCTGAAATCTTTCTCCAATGGGCTGTGCTGCTGGAGTCTTTCAGTGTAAGTATTTTCTCAAGTTCACACTCAGCACTGTGGGCTGAGGGCTTAGTTCTGGGAAAACAAGTGTGTGTGTGTGTGTGTGTGTGTGTGTGTGGTGTGTCGGGGGCAGGTGTCGAGGGGATTGGAGCATCTCTTATTTCTGCTGAGAGAGCAGCAGAGCTAGGAGCATGGAACCATTAGCAGGTTTGTTGCTGGCCACCGAGGCCTGGCTGGTCCCGGGCTCCCACCCAGAGCTGTGGCTTCTGTCTCCTGCCATATCCCATCTCATCTTCTACTAGAAGCCCTGGCTTGTTGGCCCATTCCAGTCCTGGCACAGATCTCTCCCCTCTCTGGATGGTGGTGCAACTTTGCTCGGTTAGGTAATCACATTTGGAGACTCATAAAGCCACATTGTAACATCCCAGAGCTGACTGAGGAGGAGGAGTGATGGGAATGCAGATATCTTGTGGGGCAGAGAGAAAGGCCACTAGGAGGAAGTGTGAACCTTCTTCTTAAGGATCAGGTGATAGGGAGTCAGAAAAACACACGATGGAGCAGACTACAGGGGAGACATCAAGCAGGAACCAGGGCTAATGCTGCTTACTATTTCTCTCTCCCCGATAGAGTCACCCACTCAACACATATCCACTGACACCTACTGTGTGTGTGTTCTGTGTGAGGCTCAGGGTACACAGGAAAAAGCACATGGTCCTTTCCCCAGGGAGCTTATTCTCAGGCAGGAGGTATGCATGGATCAAGCATGTTACATACTGTTGTCGGTGTGGTGAAGTAGATAAATGGGATACTGAAATAGTGAAAACCGGGGGCGACACGGAAAACCTCTTGGAGGAGGTGACATGTAAGTGGAGCCTGAAGGATGGGCAGGAGCCGGCCAGGGAGGAGTGGGGCAGTGTCCAGGCAGAGGGAACAGCATGTACGAAGCCTCTGAGCTTGTAGCGTTTGAGGAACTAAAAGACAGCTTGTGAGCTTAGAGCCCCATGAGGAGCACGTGGCCTGAGATGAAAAAGTAGAGGGAGACCAAATCCCTTGGGGGCCGTGAGGGCTGTGCCGAGCAAATGGGCTGGTGGATGGATTATTTTATTAGAGCAGGATCTCTGAGTCTACTACTGGGTCTAAGTGTTAGGGTACCAGTAGGTGCCCAGTAAATGCATGTTGGAGGGTGAGTGGAGGTATTCCAGGGGAGCTGGGGCAGAAATGAGGGGCCGTGGGATGTGAAAATGGCCATCTTGGTGGGTGGGGGCGGGGGTAGCACTTACACCAGCTCTGTCCCCTGAGAGCTGCCCCTGCCATTCTCCCCTCACCCATCCTTGTCCCTCTGCCTGCCTTCATTGCCACCGAGAAGCTGAACAGGGAGCGTGCGAGGGGCCTGCATTTGTGCCTGGCACAGGGGACATTAGGTGAACAGAGTCCCTCCCGGTTTTCATGTCATTAATTGGTGATCTTCAGAGTCTGAAATAGCGTTTTCTCTCTCCCATCCCTTATTTCATTAGCCTCAGTTCAATACACACCAGTGCCGCCCGGGCAGCCTGCTCGGATATATTAGGAATTATTTAAATGAGATGGGGATGTATGGGTAGTCACAAATGCAGTCTCCTATTCTGCCCTAATTATGTATCAAATTACGTTACAATTATTCCTAAATATAAACTTGCTGAGAACCTCAAAAGGGGAGGTTCGGGGAGCATGAGAAGAAAAGTGCAGAGCAGGAGTGAAGGCCCCAGGCCCGGGACAGGTAGTGTGTGTGTGCGCGTGTGCGTCTGTCTGTCTGTCTTTTTATGTCTTTGCTCCTGTCTGTGTGTTGTCCACTCCACTGCCATGCTGTCCATTTTGGCAGCCACGAGTGGAGCAGAAAAACAGTCTCATTCAGCCTCTGTGCCACATCACCTGCTAGGACTCCACCATTCTCCAACCAGGCCTGTCCCTACCCAGTCTCATTCCCAAATAAGGAAGTTCTTCCCAATGAGATCTCCTCCACCCCATTACTTCTCGGATCCCCCAAGATAAGCTGGAGTCCCCAAACTTGACCTTGAAGACTCTTTGATTTGCAAGATGCTTGCTTCCATTTTAAAGGAAGCATTTCTAATTAAGGCATCCAAAGCCCACCACATGCTATTTTTGGATGCAACTTGCAATTTTTTTTTAAAAAAATTATTTTTGGTTAAGACAATTTGTGCTAATGAGATATAAAAACCATTCCTGGGAAAATTATATAATTTACATGCAATTTACAAACTAGACCTTCGATACTGTTTGTGCTGCTGCTTTGCTGTGAAATTAGGAAACAGCATAAACACTGGCCCCGGGTGAACAGGCGCCAAGGGAAGAAGGCCTGCTGGGTCCAGATCTCCAGGGCGGCTCTCCAGGTTCTCACGGCAGAGGCAATACCAGTGGAAACCAGCCATAATCCGCTTGTGCAGTGTCAGGGTGATTCACAGGTAGCTCACTCAGCGTCTCAGCTCTGATGGGCTTCAGGAGCACACGGGTGTGAGGAAGGCCTCTTGGGAGATGCTCTGGGGGCAAAGGAGAGGTGTTGAGTGGTACCCAGATGCCTCCATCCTGGGTAGTGTTTTGATGAGTGACTAGGATAAGGGCCCTTGGTTGTTGATCAAAGCGGTAGATGATATGAAAGTGGGAGGGAGAGTCAACCAGTTGGAAGACAGTGAAGATCTGACAAAATCTCACTGGTGGGACAGGTGGGGGCTCTGGTCACACCTAAGAGGAGGAATCTAGCAGTGACACCATGAGGTCGGTATCCAGTGGGGGAAGCCCTACCAATTGAGGTCTTCTCCGGAGACAGAGGTCATACCAGGTGTTTTAACAGGAAGTATTTCGTAGAACAGTTAGTCATCAGAAAACCGAAAGGGCAGAAGAACGCTAAGGTATCACAGGGGCAGAGGAGTAACTGCAGAAACAGTCGTGTAGGGTGGAGGGAACACAGGGAACAGGTGGCGACGATGAAAAGCTGGAAGCTGGGAGGAGGAGCCCAGGGAATTGGGACTCAGACCTCCAAGGAGGCAAGGTCGGCTGGCAAGTGCTGGGGTCTCTGAGGGGACGTGAGGAGACTGGTTCTGCAGGTGTTGGGCAAAAATGACCAAGTGGATTCCGTTTCCGTTCCTGGGAAGAAGTGCCACTGCCAGGATGAGGGAGCAGCCTGGGGCAATGCTACCCCAAACAGGGACTAAAACGAGAACGGAGAGGAAACGTGAAGGAGCATGTCCCGTTTTGCTCCTGCAGCCTGCCAGTCACTCTCTAGGGCCTCTGTTGTCAGAGTCTAACGTGGACTTCTGAGCAAAGAGAAATGTGGTTTGCACAGTCCCAGCTTTAGGTTCAAACTCAGAATATGTGGTTTTGAAAGTGATAGACAATAGCTTAATAGCTGACACAATGCGAGTAAGCCAAAACTTCATGTAGCTGTAGGTTGCATTATTAGAAGTATGGAGCCTAGGTTGAGGGAGGTGATAGTACCTTTTACCTTGAACTGGTCAGACCCATTATGTTCAGGTGTGTCCAGTACAATCTAAACAGGATCTAGGCCTTCTGAAGCTGACCTAGAGAAGGAGGCTTCACCTGGGAAGGAGATTCAGAATCCAGGCAATATCAGGAACACGTGATCAGAGGAACTACAAGGCAACAGAGGAAATGAATATTCATTCACATCCTGAGGCTGACTTGGTCTAGATCAGTGGTTGGCAAACCGCGGCTCACGAGCCACATGTGGCTCTTTGGACCCTTGAGTGTGGCTTTTCCACAAAATACCACGGCCTGGGAGAGTCTATTTTGAAGAAGTGGCGTTAGAAGAAGTTTAAGTTTAAAAAATTTGGCTCTCAAAAGAAATTCAATCGTACTGTTGATGTTTGGCTCTGTTGACTAATGAGTTTGCTGACCATGGGTCTAGATGGTTCCAGGTGGGTAACAATAGGGAGTGGCTTCAGAAGGCAGATTCCAACTTGGGATAAAGAAGACTTTGCTTTCTTTAAAGAAGAAAAAACAAAAACCGAAAACATTTTATCTCTCTAATTGTAGAAGCAATACCTGTTATTGTCAAGCACTTGGAACATATAGGTTGCCGAGATGTCAACTGTGCAGGGAGAGATATATTATCTCTGAGTTGTGGGTGAAGTGAGCTAGACCCTTGCATTCCATGAGTGGTGGGCACTGCGGGCACTTGCCAAGAATTCTGTGTGTTTCCTGCTGGCTTATGCTCTCCTAGCCCCCCTGCTTCTTAGACCCCTGCCCACATTGCTGTGAGATGAAGCTTGCCTGGCATCAGCGTCTCCCCTGGGCCAGGTCCCTCAGGATTCAGCTTCTAGCTCACATGCCTATCAAGGTGTTGCTCCAAAGCCAGAATCCTCCTAAGAGGAACTGTGGCACCAGCTCTTAAGATAATTACATTTTTCTATCTTGTTGCATACAGAAAAGTTTATAAGAGGCAAATGAAAATTATTTGTAATTATGCCTCCCAAAGATGAGCACTGTTAATACGTATTTTGACCTTTCCCCCCTGTGCAGATGTATTCATTTTTAAGAAAATGGGGATCATAGTCAATACATAATTTTGTATTTTACTCCCCTTCTCCCCACACCCTCACTTAACACACAAGGCATTTTCCAAGGCCAATGTGTGTTTTAAAAAATATCTTTTCCCAATAGTGGCCTAATATTCAGCTCTTTGGCAATACCATAACTCATGATGGGATATTTTGCTTTAACTGATTTTTTTCTTTTTGACCAGTTTTCTTGTTGATATCTTTGTACACATCATTGATAATTTCCTCAGGCTAGAAGCTCAGAAAAAGATGATTAGTGCAAGTGATATGAGTGATTAGAACATCTTTTATTAGGGAAACATGTCAAATAGAAACAAAAGAGAATAGTGTATTGGGCACTCCTGTATTATTCTCCAGATTCCACAATTATTAGCATTCTGACAGTCTTGTTTTACCTATTCCGCCCATTTTTGGAGGACTATTTTAGAGCAAGTCCAGGATGTGGCATCATTTCCCCTGTAACTGTTAGGTCTCACTTCCCAAGTAGGTAAAATAACTTCTTAAAGCATAATTAGAATGCCATTCAACACCTAAAAAGTGAACAACAATTCCTAAATATCATCTAATTCCTGGCTAGATCCAATTTTCTCCAATGGTCTCAAACATGTCTTCTCATAGCTGGAGTCCACAGTTTGCATTTGGTTGACACATCTTGTAAGTCTCTCTCAATTGATACCACCTCTCTCTTCTTTAGCATCCACGTTCTTTGTGTATTGAGGAATCTGGTATAAAGGATTTTACAGTTCTCCGTACATCTTAGAAATCCGATTTCCAGGACTGCTGGAAATTCACGCCTCCCCTAGCAACATGAGCGAGTGCACATCTCATCCTCCACATTGAATATCATTAAGATTTTTAACAATCAATTTGATAGGTGGAAGATGACATCTTATGGCTGCTTTAACTTGTCTTTCTATGATTGTGAGTAAAATCAAACATTTTTCCATATGCATGTTAGCTGCTTGTATTTCTTCTTTTGTGAATTATCTCATTAGACCTTTGCCCCTTTTAAAAGGTGGTGTTAATTACCAAACTTGAGTCTATAACACAGTGAAATTTAAAATTTAATCAGTCATGTTCATTATTCTTTCCTTTGTGAATTCTTGCAATGCTTTTATGCTTGGAGAATTCTTTTCCTATCCTCAAATTCCCTTTGCCTACATTTTTTCCCCTAGTTTTCTTTTCTGACTTTTACTGAGATTTTAAAATCTGAGCTCTCATATAATTAGATCATTGATGTATACTGAGTGGCCAGATTATTATAATATCTGAACACATAATAGTTTGGCCACTCAGTGCATATCCTATATAATAAAAGGCTAATATGCAAATTGTCCCCTCGACCAGGAGTTTGACAAGCAGGCAGGCTAGTCAACTGCCCATGTCCCCTCCCCCTGGCCAGGCTGGCTGGACCCCACCCATGCACAAATTCATGCACCCGGCCTCTAATGCGCGCGCGCGCGCGCGCGCACACACACACACACACACACACACACACTGAGTGGCCAGATTATTATGTGTTCAGAGATCATAATAATCTGGCCACTCGGTGTAGACAGTGAATTGAATAATCCCTCATTTCTTCACTAGTTTATGATATGCCTTTCTCATGCTCTAATTTTATTTACACATACACACGCGTGCACACACACACACACACACACACACATGAGTGCACAATGGTTGGTGACTTGCAGTCACCAGTTTTCTGGGGCCTTGAGTGGTGGTAGGTGTCTTGATGCAGGCGTGGGAAAGTAGGGACTGGTCGAGCATCAGATCAGGCTGAGATTTTGTGCCCCTGGCATTCTGGGACTTCTAATTTCCCTGTCCTGGAAGGTCTGTGTGTCCCTCATCAGCTCTGGGCTGCAGGCCTCACCAGGGAGGCCTGGCCTGAAGGACCCAGAGGCCTCTTGGCTGGATGGCCTGCGGCTCACTCTGTGCATCCACAGGGTGACCGGGATCTGGGCTCGACTCTGCAGAGAAGTGGGATTTGTCCACGTTCCCAGATATTCTTGTCCTCATAGCACTTCCCCCAGTTTATACTTACAACCAATTTTGTTGTTTGCCTCCCCACTAGGCTGCCAACTCCCAAAGCTAGAGGCCTGTCTTCCCACGTCTGGCACCTGGTAGGAACCCAGGATCTGATTGACTGGGTGACTGTCCTTTGGAACTGAAGGGTGAGGTCTAGAGTGACTTTATAATCAAAGCAAAAACATGAGAGGATGTCATATGAGCAGAACAAAAGCTCTTTTGGGAACAAAGGGACAGAACGTACGAACTTGGGGAGCATCCCAGAGAATCCAGAACAGCTGGTGGTCCCAGAGAAGGCTGCCTCCCGAATCACAGGCTCGGATGGAGCTGTGAAAGTCACCCCTTTTGACCCCGAGCTGACATCTGACCTCTAGAGCTGATTATTTCTTCTCTCCACGAGCACATTCCCGACAAAATGGGGTCGGGAGATATTTGCATCCAAACCACCAAGCTCTTTAAATGCTGGGGCCCAGAGGCCCGATGGGTTTATTAGATTATCATTGCGGAAGTTAATAAAGAATTAATTTCTCTTCATGTGACATCCAAAGGCAGTTATTTCAGGAGCCTGTCCATTTACACAAAGCCAAGTATTTGTCAAGTGTCAGAGGCAATTCCCAGGTCCCAGCCCCCCCTCAATAATTCTGGATTAGGGACAGCCCGAAATGACATTACACAAATTTTCTTTCAAGATGCATTGAGCTCT
>PVJN01035446.1:0-22119 GCA_004026805.1 Lasiurus borealis
TCATTGACATTTATCTGAAACTGAAATTCCTCTTGATTTTATTATTGATTAATTAAATCATCTTTGTTTTCTACTGCTGATAGATGTTTTATTATTATAGTTATTATCTTAATCATTACAAAATTAGGAACCTAGCCTTAGCCAGTTTGGATCAATGGATAGAGTGCCGGCCTGTGGCCCAAAGGATCCCCAGTTCAAACCAGATCAAAAGCACATCCTCCGGTTGCAGGCTCCTCTCCAACCCGGGTCCTGATCTAGGCTTGTGAAGGAGGCAACCAATTGATATATTTCTCTCTCATCAATGTTTCTCTCTGTCTTTCCCTCTTTATCTTCTGCTTTCTTTAAAAAAATCAGTGGAAAAAATATCTTCTGGTTAGGATTAACAACAACAACAAAAATTAGGAACATAAATCCTGAATACCAGGACCCATGATCTTGCTTGGAAATCACCTACAATTTAATAATGTTCTTTAGGTGTTAACAATATTTTATTCACAGATGAAAAAGAATTCAGTGAACCAGCTTTAAAGAAAAGAAGTTTACTAGATGATCAAGATCTAAAGTTGGATTCTAAAAGAGGTAAATTAATATTTGGGTAATTTGGTTCTTTTAGATTGTGGATCTAAAAATTACAATAATTCCTTCAGAATTTTGGAAGCATAAATATGTCATTTTTATAAATATCATTATATTAATATGCAACTTACTATATCTTAAAGGCTAACTATTATAAACACATATGCAGGAACTCAGAAAAATATTTTGTGCTATATTGTTTTAGTGAAAAAGAATCTTGGGAAGACAGGTGATGTTTTTGTCTGTTCTGCCATCCCCGGCATGTGGCTACCATACAATTCACACAGTGGCTGCTGGTGCTCCAGCCATCACATCAGAGTGCCTCACGGGAAGAGAGAAAGGCCAGGAGCACAAAATGGCATTCCCCCCAGCTGAGTTATTTCTCTTTAAAGAGATGACAGAAAGGCTCACCAAAAGAAATTCTGCTTGCGTCTTAATTATGGGCCATCCGAGTTTAAGGAAAGTTGGACGACGCAGTGTTTTTAGCTGGGTACATTGCTAACCCAACAAAACCAGGGAAGTTACTAAGGAAGAGGAGAATGGGTGGATATTGGGTGGAAAAGTAGCAGTTTCTAGCACATTTAGTATCTCTACTGGCTATATCTGCCTCACCAGCCCCCCATCCCAAGATCACAGGTTCTTGCTTCTCCATCATTGAGAACAGACGTCTCCCTTCATGGCAGGGCAGGCAGCAGTTAGCTGCTCTTTAAAGGCCCTTTGGAGGTTTTCTGGGCTAGGATCAACTGGGCTCTAGCAGAGGACTCTGATGGAGGGAGCTTTGGGGTAGCAGCTCAGGAAGCACCCCTGGGAAGACAGAGAGAAAGGAGTCCGGCAGAGAAATCTGCCAACCACCTGTCTCGTTTACATCATGATGCTGCCCGTGAGCCAACTCAGCCCTGTAAAGAGACACTGAGGATGCCACAAGGGCTTCAAGAATCAAGTGTAACGCCTGAAAAACCAGCCTATACTACTCTTTCTTCTGTCCCCTGAACTTGCCTATTTCCTGTCCTCTTATTGGCCTATGTAGCCTCATGCTGGAAATTGGAAGTATTCATCTTGTTTTCTGACACATTCCCTAGATACTTCTGTTTTCTGGAGTCATTTGGTGCCTACCCCTTCTCCCTGGCTTGCTGGTTTTGACTCCTGTGACTTCCTGCCTCATTCACTTTTATTCTGATGTATTGGTTCTTCTGAGCCTCTACTCTGATATTTTGTGATTCCTGACCTGACATTTCCTTCCAAGTCTATTTCGCTTTCTTCTAACGTGTGAACAATAACATAATGATAGCATTTTGTTGGGTCAGGTATTAGCAATCATGCTCTATTGCAAATAGAATTATCTGCTAAAAGTATTAATAGTATTAGTTTATTGACTTGTTTTATGTTAGACTCAATAGAAGAGGTAACTGCAGATCATCCAGAGGTTCTTTCTAGAATAAGTGAGTTGTTGAAAGTCACAAAGGATATGAACTTTGAACATCCATATGAAAAACATGCTGAAATCTTAGAGGAAGTCCTGGAAGAGGTAAGAAATCTATGCTGTTCATTTTTATCATTAATTTAACAGAAACAGAGAAAATATCAACCTAGTATATGTATAATTAATTTAGAGTCTCATTTGACAGTATTAAAATCTGTAGCTTTCAAATTCATGTGCATTTTATAGTCAACATTGTTATGTGTAATGTATCTCAGTGAAAAATTGCTTAGGTTCTTTGGTAATTTTTATTTATTAACAGTTGTGCTATATAATTTCATAGCTTTGAAATTAAATTTTTTATTTTAAATTCTTTATTGTTGTAAGTATTACATGTCTCCTTTCTTTTTTAACATATTTTTATTGTTAATAGTATTACAGATGTCTCTCATTCCCTCGTTGGCTCCCCCTTCTTCCCAGCACCCACTCATCCCTCCAGATCTTCACTACCCTATTGCCTGTATCCATATGCATAACCTATGAATGCAGACAATAGGGTGGTGAAAGCCTGTGGCAGGATCTGGTGGAAGAGGGCAATGAGGGAGAAAAAGAGGGGATATCTGTAATACTCTCAACAATAAAGATTTTTAAAAAATATATTTTATTGATATTTTATAGAGAGAAAGGGAGAGAGATACAGAGTTAGAAACATTGATGAGAGAGAAACATTGATCAGTTGCCTCCTGCACACCTCCTACTAGGGATGTGCCCGCAACCAAGGTACATGCCCTTGACCAGAATTGAACCTGGAACCCAGAGCAGGCCAACGCTATATCCACTCAGGGCTCAACAACAAAGATTTAAAAAAAAAAATTTTAAGTTTATTCTTTATTTTCTTTTACCTAAAAACATTTTTTTTCTAGGAATCTAACTTAAAGAAATATATATTTGGACAAAAATTTATATATACAGATATTCATCACATGAGCTCAATGTTATAATAAAATTATAAATTATATAAATGTTTAACAATTAGAAGATGATTAAACAAATTAAGACTCACTCATTACTCATTAGATAAAATACATGAAGTCATTAAATTATTTATATTTAAATGAGATGGAGAAACTATATGTTGATATTGGCTTAATTTTCATATCTTTGAAACTTGGATAGTAAAATTTTTATTAATCATTTCTATTTTTTCCAGATTTATTGATATATAATTGATATACAATGTATTAGTTTATGGTGTACAATATAATGGTTTGATATATACTAGTATATATACTAAAGGTCCAGTGCACAATTCGTGCATGGGTGGGGTCCGGCTGGCCCACCCCTGATGCAGGGGCGGGGGGAAGGAGGAGGCAATTGGGGGCAGGACAAACTTGGGGAAGGGGCCGCAGGCATTTGGCTGGCTCTGCCCCCTGGTCAAACTCCCAGTGGAACTCCTGATCAAGGGGAAATTTTGCATATTAGCCTTTTATTATATAGGATGTGCAAAATGATTATCACAGTAAGTTTAGTTAACATTCATTACCTCACATACTTTTTTGTCTGTGTGTAATAATAACTTTTAAGACCCACTCTCTTAGCAACTTTCAAATGAACACTGCAATATTGTTAACTATAGTCACCTTGTTGTACATTACATCCCCAGGACTTACTCATTTTATAACTGTTCGTTTATACTTTTTAACTCTTCACATATTTCCTCCCACCCTCACCTTAACCTCTGGCAACCACCAATGTGTTCTCACTTCCTATGATATAAGTGAAATCATATAGTATTTGTCTTTGTCTTACTTATTTCACTTATATTTCTTCTGTATCATTTTTTTAACTACTCATACTCATGTTACACATTTCAAAGTGTTTACATTTTTTTTCTAAAGACTTGCTTATAGTTTCTCTTTTAAAATTAAGTAGATCTCTTTTTTTCTGAATGTCAGAAGATAGTTAAGGTTCACAAAAAGTGATAGATCAAGGTAATATCCTTGGCTTGTCCAGCAATGATGGTAATATCAGTGTGTAATTTTTTACAGGTGGTTGAAGAAAACAAAATCAGGTTTACTAGTGCCCCAAAATATGGAGGATGGGTAGTGGACAACTGCCCAGTTGTGAGAGAACTGTGGACAACCTTAGTGGATAAAGGAATTACACCAGATTTAGTAATCTATTTGTCAGATACAGAAGACAATGGTTGGTAAATATTTATCATGTAAATTTGAAAGTGAAGTTTTTATTGCTGGTAATATTTTTAGTTAAAATACAAAATGGAAAACTCTCCACCCTCACTAGATATGAATCCCACTCCAGCAATCTCTTTATGCCTTGAGGGGTATAAAAAATGAGGCAGCCATCCACAGAGTAGGTGACCAGGATAGAGTATTGGGGCACTGGAGATTCCAGCAGGCCCTTGTAATTATGCTTTGGAGTTGATACTTTACCACCCCCCTCTCAGTCAGCACTATAAATTCTAAGTGAAATATATATATAAATTCTAAGTGAAATTATATAGCATATATATATATATATATATATATATATATATATATACTATAAATATATATATAAAATCTAAGTGAAATTATATAGCATATATATTTATATATTAGAGACCTGGTGTACAAGATTTGTGCACTGGGGGGGAGGGAGTCCCCTCGGCCCTGTCTGCACCCTTTCGTGGGGAGCAGGCTTAACCCAGCAGGTGGACATCCCTCGAGGGGTCGCAGAGATGGGAAAGGATCGCACCACCACCACTGCGCTGGCCAGCCATGAACCTGGCTACTGGCTGAGCAGTGCTCCCCCTGTTGGAGCACACCAACCACAAGGGGGCAGCTCCTGTGTTGAGCAGCTGCCCCCTGGTGGTCAGTGTGCATCATAGTGACAAGGTGTTCTGTTCAGTCAATTTGCGTATTAGGTTTTTATTATATAGGATATATATTTAGCTGAAGGCAAAGACCATTTTTTAGTCCTTCTTTACCTCAAAAAGGACATGTTAAGAACACAAATATAGAAAAACTAAATTTTAATTATTCGGTCACTTTGTACAAAGCTATAATAATCCAAACAGTGTGGTACTGGCATCAAACCATTTGCATAGGCCAAGGTAACTGAATAAAGAGCCCAGCAATAAACCCACATATGTATATATGGTCAACTAATCTTTGACAAGGGGGCCAAGAATATTCTGTCATTTGCCTTTTAGAAGGGAAATACAGTGGTACCTTGAGATACGAGTTTAATTCGTTTCATAACCTTGAGGAGTGGGAAACTATTAGACAGATGCTCGAGTCGCACGGTAAACTGGTGGGTCGTGTGCAGCCAGCCAATCCGTTCAATTACTTGTATCTCAAATGTTGTTCATATTTCAAAGCAAAAATCACTCCCTCAATGGCTCGTATCTCAAAAATCTCGTATGTTAGGGCACTCGTATCTCGAGGTACCACTGTATATTACATTTTTTTCATGTTTTTGTTATTTATGACATGCCAATATATATCCTGTAAAAATGATTTAAGATGGTCAATATTTTCAAGAATCTAGGCTCTATTTAAATAAATTATTAAAGGAAAATATATTTGGATTTAGGCAGAATTAATTTTATTGTTAATTTTCAAAAGTCTCTCACTATACTTTATAGATTTTAAAAATTAATATTATTCTGTTTATATTTTAGGTAAATGTGTACTTAATAGATTGTATTTAGAGAATAAAGCTGATATTGACTCTAAGATATTCGAGAGATTATTAGATGAACTACAAAAGAAAAAAAAGGAGGAAGAAGCAGCAAGGTAAATCTGCCTGCCATAATAAAACAGGTCAATGAATCTTTTATGAAGCTGTTAAGTATCTACTCTGAAATCTCTTTAATATCAAAATGGTGATATAACTGATCCAATCCTTTCTATCTAATAAAAGGCTAGTATGCAAATTGTCCCCTGGGGAGTTTGACTAGGAGATCAGGAATTTGATTGCTCACTATGACATGCGCTGACCACGAGGGCGAGGCATGAAACATGGTGGGCAACCATTGGCGGTGGTGGGATGCTGAGGGAGTGAGGGAAGAAGGAGGCAGGAAGGCGGAGAACCTAATTGGCTATAATTACTGCCAGGCATAGAGACCTTACCCATGCACGAATTTCGTGCACCAGGCCAGTTGTAAATAATTACAAGAAAAACAGTGATTTCACAAATACTTCCAGAATTTATAAAGTACAGAGTTGTGGATGTTTTCACAGTCCCAAATCAAATTTACCCTAAATCAAATATCTACTCTCAAGAGACGTTGAAAAAAAAAAAAAAGAACAGATAGGATTTTTTTCCTTTTTACCATATTTATCTTAGATTTTAAAAACTTTGCTAACTAGAATCCATCAATGGAAGAAATAACATGCTAAAAAGTAAATGAAAATACACTTATGTGATATGACTAAAATCCCAAACCCAACTAAATTCTAATAAGGAAAACAAAAGACTGGAAGAAATGGACATATTCCTAGAAAAATATAACCTTGCAAAACTCAATCAAGAAGAATCTGAACATCTCAATAGACCAATAACTATGGAAGAAATTGAAGCAGTCATTGAAAAGCTTCCACCAAACAAAAGCCTTGATGGACACACAGGGTAGTTTTATTGAACATTCAAGGAAGAATTAAAACCTATCCCTGTCAGACTATTCCAAAATTTTCAAAAAGAAGAAACACTTCCAAGCACCTTCTATGAAGCCAGCATTACCCTTATACCAAAACCAGATAAAGACAACACAATGAAAGAGAATTACAGGCCAATATCCCTCATGAACATAGATGCCAAAATCCTCAACAAAATTCTAGCAAATTGAATCCAGTAGTACATCAGAAAGATCATACACCATGACCAAGTAGGATTTATCCCAGGAATGCAAGGATGATACAATATCCACAAATCAATAAACATGATACATCACATAAACAAATTGAGAGATAAAAATCACATAGTCAGAGGCAACGCTTCAGTCTCGAGTCAAAATGGCAAGCCTGCCTGCCAGTAGTTGCAACATCAGGCCGCTGGCTGGAGGGTATTAGAAAGTGGTATTACAATGCGGCAGGATTCAATAAACTGGGGTTAATGCGAGACAATACATGTGGATGAAGATGTAGAAGAAGCCATCAGAAGGCTTCCGGAGAACCTGTATAACGACAGGGTGTTTCTCATTAAGAGAGCACTGGACCTGTCCATGAGGCAGCAGATCTTGCCTAAAGAGCAGTGGATGAAATATGAAGAGGATAAATGCTACCTTAAACCGTATCTGAAAGAGGTTATTCGGGAAAGAAAAAAAGAGAAGAATGGGCAAAGAAATAATCATGGAATCAATCTGTGGATGCATCTGTCCTCAATCTTTATGTTGGTTAAAATTGAAATGCATAATTTAAAACCACCTGGGTTTCAAATATATAAATAAATGTCTATTATAACAAAAAAATAAAAATAAAAAAACAAAAATCACATAGTCATAGCAATTGATGCAGATAACGCATTTGACAAAATCCAACACCCTTTCTTGATAAAAACTCTCAACAAGGTGGGAATAGAAGGATTACACCTCAACATAATAAAAGCCATATATGATAAACCCACAGCTAACATCATACTCAATGGGCAAAAACTAAAGCCATTTTCCCTAAAAACAGGAACAAGACAGGGATGCCAACTCTCATCACTCCTGTTCAACATAGTACTGGAAGTATTAGCCAATTCAATTAGACAAGAAGAAGAAATAAAAGGCATCCAAATTGGAAAAGAAGTAAAGCTGTCCTTATTTGCAGATGACATGATACTATACATAAAAAAACCCAAAAGACTCCATAAAAAAAAAAAACTAATAGACTTAATAAATGAATTCGGCAATGTAGCAGAATACCAAATTAATGCCAAGAAATCTATGGCATTTCTATACACTAAAAGTGAACTTACAGAAAGGGAGACTAAAAAAGCATTTCCATTTACCATTGCACCAAAAAAGTTAAGATACCTAGGATAACCATAACTAAGGAGGTAAAAGACCTATATGCAGAAAACTACAGGACACTAAAAAAAGAGATAGAGGAAGATGTAAACAGAATGAGGAGCATACCATGCTTATGGATTGAGAGAATCAACATCATTAAAATGTCCATACTACCCAAAGCTATCTATAGATTCAATGCACTACCCATTAAAATACCAGTGGCATATTTCACAGACCTAGAAAGAACTCTTTAAAGATTCATCTGGAACAAAAAAAGAACCTGAATAGCCACAGTAATCCTGAGAAAGAACAATAAAATAGGTGGAATCTCAATACCAGATTTCAAGCTGTATTACAGAGCCATTGTTCTCAAAACAGCCTTGTACTGGCACAAGAACAGACATATAGACCAATGGAATAGTATAGAGAATCCAGATATCGACCCAAATCACTATGCTAAATTAATAGTTGACAAAGGAGGCATGAACATACAATGGAGTGAAGAGGGTCTCTTAAATAAATGGTGTTGGGGAAATTGGACAGATACATGCAAAAAAATGAAACTAGATCACCAACTTACACCATACACAAAAATAAACTCAAAATGGATACAAGACTGAACATAAGATGGGAAACCATAAAAATACTAGAGGAATCCACAGGCAGCAAAATCTCAGAAAGATGCTGAAGGAACTTCTTCACTGATATTGCTCCTAGGGCAATGGAAGCTAAAAAGAAAATAAACAAATGGGACTACATCAAAATAAAAAAGCTTTTTCACAGCAAAAAAAAACCATCAACAAAACAACAAGAAAGCCCACTTAATGGGAAAACATATTTGCAAATGTTATCACTGATAAATGTTTAATCTCCAAAATCTATAGGCAACTTATACAACTTAATAAAAGGAAGATAAATGATCCAATTAAAAAATGGGCAACGGACCTAAATAGAATCTTTTCGAAAGAAGAGAGAAGGAAGGTGAAGAGACACATGAAAACATGCTCAAAGTCACTAATTATCCGAGAGATGCAAATCAAAACAACAATGCAATACCATTTCATACCTATCAGAATGGCAATCATCAACAAATCAACAAATGACAAGTGTTAGCAAGGATGCAGAGAAAAAGGAACCCTCGTGCACTCCTGGTGGGAATGCAGACTGGTGCAGCCACTGTGGAGAACAGTATAGAGTTTCCTCAAAAAACTTAAAAAGGAACTCCCATTTGACCCAGTAATCCCACTCCTAGGAATATATCCTAAGAAACTAGAAACAGAAAGGATTTGTACACCCCTATGTTCATAGCAGCACAATTTACAATAGCTCAAATTTGGAAACAGCCTAGATGCCTGTCAGCAGATGAGTGGATCAGAAAACAATGGTACATCTACACAGTGGAATACTATGCTGCCATAAAAAGAAGGAATTCTTACGATTTGCAGCAACCTGGATGGAACTGGAGAGCATTATGCCAAGTGAAATAAGCCAGTCAATGAAAGAAAAATACATGATGAACTCACTCATTTATGGATAATAAAGAACATTATAAACTAATGAACAAAAAGATAGATACATATGCAGTAAAGCATCAAACAGACTGTCAAACTACAGTGGGAAGGTTGAGGAGAGGTGGTGTAAATAAGAGATCAACCCAAGGACTTGTATGCATACATAGAAGCACAACCAATGGACACAAGACACGGAGGGGGCGGGGGTTAGGGCATGAATGGGAATAGAAGGGAGGCAATGGGAAGATATGTACACATGTAACACATTAATAAAAATTAAAATTAAAAAAAGAATAAAAAGGATTTTTTACTCTTTGAGACAGCGTGGAGTGTCCTGTATATTGTTATGCTAACCAAAATAAGGCAGCCAGAGAAAGACAAGTAACATATGATCTCATTTGTATGTGGAGTCTAATCAACAAAATAAACTGATGAACAAAAAAGAAAAAAAAATTCTTGCAGCACACTGGTTGAAAATCACTGATCTAAATTAAGCATTTCTTTAGGAATTTAACACAAAAATATACAAAGTATAATTCAGATAGAGTAATGAAATTATTTGATATATGGAATAAAAGTATTATTAATTCAGAGAATAATTACAAACTGATTTATGCTTATTTATAGCATTTAAAACTTTTGTTACAAATGGAGCTACAATATTTAGGATTTAAGGGACTACCTAATTTCTTTCCAATGTGTGAGAAATAGTCAAATATTTGAGAAGGGATGAAGATGTCAACAAAAGAATAAAACAGTTTATGTGATTTCTAGACTGAGGTCTGCTACATTTTACAGAGATAAAAAATGTATACATTTATATTCTTTTAAAAGGGAAAAGAGATCTCCACTTTCTCATAACTATCTACCTTCACCTTCCTATTAACATGGAATTTTCTGAGCTATCTCTATAGTCGATGTTTACTTCTTTTGATTCTACATTTTTATATCTTTATAAAGTTCTTGATTTCAAAGACTTACCCACTCTGAAGCCGACTTTTCTATGTTTCTATATGTCACCTTTTAAAATTCAACATAAGTATTTCAAAAGTCAACTTCTTTTTCATATTATGAGAAAATGAAATCTGACATGGAACACACAAAAATGGTTAGAGTCTCATGTAAATGCCTTGCAAGTTGGTTAGGAAACAAATAAATTTAACAGATATCTAAAGACAGGTGGAATTCTATAGCTTTGCCAGCATCAGTTTCCAAATGTGCCCGTCAAATGCAGATTAATGTCTGTCATCACCATTAGTTTTTGACTCGTCTATCTGGATTATCAAGGTGTCTAATAACGGGCAGCAAACTTCTTTATTCTTGTCAGTTGTCAGGTTCTTAGTGCAACATTCTTTATCTAGGTTTTGGATAAGGGGAGTCTCACAAAAGAGCGCTGTTCTAACTGCCCATTCACACAGTTAAAATGGGAAAGGATGTGGTAACAAGAACCAGCCACCTCAGAAGTCTGAATGCAAAGAAAACTCTTTTCACTAAGCCTTTAGGCCGGAGGCAGGATATCGAATATAGTCAGAGAACATCCCCTATCAAAAAGAAATAGACCTATGAGAAGAGAGGTGTATTAAGGTTGTTTAATTTTAAAGTATGTTTTTACTGCTTTCAGAGAGGAATGGAGAAAGAGAGAGATAGAAACATCAATGATGAGACAGAATCATTGATCGGCAGCCTCCTGCACACCCCAAACTGGGGATCAAGCCCCCGATCCCTACATGTGCCTTGATGGAGAATAGAACCATGATCTCCTGGTTCATAGGTTGATGCTCAAACAGTGAACCACACTGGCTGGGCTATGTGGTAATGTCTTTTGAAGAGAATATATGTGACTAGATTTTCAAAAGAAGGGGTAAGGGATACAAAGAATGCTGAATGTAAGAGAACGACAGGCCTATAGAACAGTCTTAAGAAGACTGCCCCAGCCCTGCAATGGTGGCCCAGAGCATTGGTCCTTGCACTGAAGAGTTGCAGTTTCAATTTCCAAACAAGAGTACATACATACCTAGGTTGCAGCAGGCTTGATCCCCAATCTAGCTCTCACATGCTCTCTCGCTCTCTTCCCTCTCCTCCACTCTCTCTAAAAATCAATGGAAAAAATATCCTCCCGTGAGGATTAGCAACAACAGTAATAACAAAAGACTGTCTCAGAGTATGTCGCTGATATGAATGGGCCCTACTTTACTTACCTAGTCCCCTATTGAATACTTGGAACAGTTGTTCTTACTATTATTTTTAAAGATCATTTATTGATTTGAAAGAGGGATTAGTAAAGTTGCACTATTTTTTTTATAGCAACATTCTTATACATGTTTCCATGTGCTATAGCAAGCTGATTTCTGAAGGGCAAATTCCTAGATATAAACTTTCTAGGTCAAAAGTATACACATTTTCATTTTTAATAAATATTGCCTTTCTGCACCATTTCACTAAATTTTTTTTATACCTGTCTTCACCATTAAGCAGGTTTAGTGCTTCAATTATAATGAAAAAGAGGTTCTCTCCAGATATTGAAATTTCTATATTCTAAATTTCACATAATTGCTCTGATTATAAAGATATATTTACAAATTTTCTATTTATTTAATATAAAAATTTAAATGCAAAAATAATTAAAATTTTAAATGCAAAAAAATTAAAACTAACAATGCCATCATCCAAATAACTACTATTAACAATTTGATTAGTGTTCTTCTAGTCTTTTCATCATTGTTTATATACATTTAAAACACAAAATTAAAATTCTATTACATATAGTTCCATATTATACTTTTTTATTTAAAATTATATTATGAACATTTCTTATTTAATCAGAAGAAAAAATGGTACAATTTCTCATATTTGCTTTTTCAACTTGTAGTTAGTCAGTACTTAATTAATTTTTAAAGGTTTCCTATTATGTCCGACTGGCATAGCTCAGTGGTTAAGCGTCGACCTATGAACCAGGAAGAGGTCACGGTTTGATTCCTGATCAGGCACATACCTGAGTTTCAGGCTTGATCCCTAGTGTGGGATGTGCAGAAGGCAGCCAATCAATGATTCTCTCTCATCACTGATGTTTCTCCTTTCCTCTCTGAAATCAATAAAAAATATTTTTTAAAAAAGGTTTCCTAATAAATAGTTACAGCTTTTCAAAGTGCAACATTCCAAATATTCTTTAAAAAAAAAAAACAACCCTGAAAATGAACTGACCTCTATATGAAAAAAATTAAACATTTACATTGCGAAGTAAAAATATAATGAATATTATAAATTGTTTTCTCTTTATTTTTGCCACTCAGCCTTAAATCCTGTAATTTTGTGAGATGTCTGAATTTCCAAAGATACTTAAATTTTAAACTTTTTTTAATTTCAGAAAAGTCAAAGAAGAGGCAATGAGAATAGAAGAAGAAAATCAAAGGCTTTTGGCAGCTCTGGATGCTAAAACAAAAGGCAAGCACCAATTGATATGACTAATACTGTGTATTTAATTTTGTTTAATTATTGAAGGCAACCTCAGTATTTCAGTGAATTATAGAAAGGGTGACCACAATTCTTTATTTGCCCATGAGAGTCCAGATTTATGGCTCTGTCCCTGAAGTATTTATTTGACCCACTTTCATTCTCAATATGCTCCAATTTGGATAAAAATGATAAGTCACTGGAGTAATGGATCATAGAAAAAAGACGACTGACACAGATGCCTACTCGTGCACATTAAGAGTTTCTTTTAAGATGACAGTTCTTAATCTGGAATCTATGGATAAAAATCAGGAGTCTATGAATTTGATTGAAAAAATAATTACAACTCTATCTTAACTAACCTTTAGCTAAAATTTAGTTTTCCTTCAACTAGTAATTCGTATAGGTAACAGTGGCAGTATTAGTGATAATTTAACTTTGTCACCAATAGAAATGAAGGCATTACATTACAGTTTTATATATCTTGTTTATGCTTATCCCAATTGTTAAGCCAGTTTCTGGTTCTTGTTGTTTAATGAATTAGTAAAGGTACACTATTTTCTTATAGCACAATTATTTTTGAAGTCTTGATGAAGTCTTGGCTTTTTGTGTATTTTGTTTTACGAGATTGAAAGCATTAATCTAAAATGGTGTTCATAATTTTTATCAGAGTGCCAAAGGAGTCCCTGGCTCAAAAGCGTGAGGAGTATCTGTTTTAGTTTTCCATTGCTGTGAAAAAGCCACCCTAAAACTGTAAAACAACTCCTATTTTTATTATACACAAATTCTGTAGGTCAGGAATTCAGGCAGGACTTATTTCGCTCCCCAAGGACCTCGTTCTGACTTAAGGAGCCACTTTGGAGGTGAATCCTCTGGCCCCGTGCAAGCCTGCAGATGACTGTGGCCCTGATTAATATCTTTATGATGACTTCATGGGAGACCCACGGTCAGAACCATTGATAAGTCACTCCCAAATCCCTGACTCCAGAAACTAGAATAAATAATGCATGATTATCGTTTTAACTGCTGTACAGTAACTTTATTGATTTCAAAGAGGAAGGAACACAGATTATCCACTATAGTACTAAAAAAAAAAAGTATTAGAACTTTTTACTTTTTTTTTAACCAAAAGAAAGAATTTACTTGAAAGACATTTTGAGTTTCTGGTATAGAGTACCTAACTTCCATCCCAAACCCTAGAAGGTTTCAGCAAATTCTGCTTCTTCCTCTGTATATCACCATAAAATTCTCTATATAATACAAAAAATTCACCACATTCTAAGTCACATATTTGGAAGCCACCAGCTTTGCCATCCTGGTCAGACCTTGAGATCTAAGGACATTTCAGGATACTTTTCTCTGAGAACTGTATCACCCAAATTTAGATGACATTCCTGTTCCAGAGGTATCACACCACTACAATGTGATTCTTGGAAGGCACTCACTGGGAGGAAGGAATTCCCACAAGAATGCAGAAGTCACGTTCATTTGCTTTTTGCATAGAAATTGCCATGTTTTTCAGTCAGTTTCATAATATAGTAAAGGAATTGGAAGATAGATTTTCGGACTCCACCATTCACCTCATCTTTTTCTTGGAAGATTTCGATGCATATATTTCTGAAAATGGTCATCAGCAACTACAGAAAATTTGAAGTTATGCTTTCTAAATTTCCATTTAACATATTGATTAATGCATTCTATTATTCATTATTAGTTAAAAGCAAATATAGAGTCTATCCCAGTCTGCATAATGCAAGCCACAGATGTAACTTTAAATTTTCTAGTAGCCAAATAAAAAGTAAAAAAGAAATAGGTGAAATGAATTATATTATATTTAATATGCTATATCCAAAATATTATTTTGACATGAATGCAAAAATTATTCCTATAGTTTACATTCAATTTTTAATATCTTTTAAAAATATTTTTATTGATTATTAAAGAGGAAAGGAGAGGGAGAGAAAGAAACATTGATGTGATGAGCATGGACAACAGTGTGAAGATTGCTAGAGGGAGGGATGGAGGAGGAAGAGGGCATGGAGGAGATAAAAAGTGATGCGGAAAAAAAAATTAAAAAAGAAAAAAGAGCCCTGCTGGTGTGGCTCCATGGTTGACCATTGACCTATGAACTAGGAGGTCACAGTTCATTTCTGGTCAGGGCATATGCCCAGGTTACAGGCTCAATCCCCAGAAGGGGACATGCAGGAGGCAGCCAGTCAGTAATTCTCTAATATCGTTGATGTTTCTCTCTCTCACTCTTCCTTCCTCTCTGAAATCAATAAAAAAATATATATTTTAAAAGAAAGAAGGAAACATCAATGTGAGAGAGAAACATAACAACCTAGGTATTTGCCCTGACTGGGAATCTAACCAGCAACCTTTCGATGCACAGGACAACACCCAACCAACTGTTTAGAACTACATTCTATATTTCATACTAAATCTTTGAAATCCATAGTGTATGTTATGCTTATGATGCATTTCAGTTTGTACTAGTCACATTTTACGGGCTCAATAGCTACATCATTCAGTGGCTACGTATCAGACAATGCATGCAGTTCTAGCCACTCACTCACTGAGTGGACATTTGAGCCGTTTCCAACTTTTACTGCTTTAAATGAGAACATTTCCTGCTTTAAATGAACCCATAGGCTGGTGCTCCAATAGCACTCTGAGTTTATGACTATCATCCTTTACCACCACATTTTAATAGGCAAAATACATGGAAAAAGTATCTCTCCCTCATGAAACCCCATGCTCCAGGGGGACAGGGCGCCACTCTTTACTCTGTGTGAGTCTTAGCACTTATCAGAGTACCTCACACCCAATTAATATTTCTGTCCGAATCTGAACGATAATTTATTGCTTCTCATTTTCTATAGAGGTGGAGGAGGCTGAGCTTGAGGTTTATGGGGAGGTGGAAGGTGAGGAGAGTGAAATTCCTGAAATGACTGAGGCCCTTGAGGAGACCGGGGGGCTCTTACCTGAGGAGCCTGAAGCTTCCGAGGTTCCTGAACCAGACCTTGAATCAGGTTAGACTTCATTGATAGCCATGATTTTAGTTCTACTTGTGTGCATTGGTGAGTGTGTGTGTGTGTGTGTGTGTGTGTGTGTGTGTGTGTGTGTGTGTTGTGTATATGTTAAGAAAAAGGAAACAGGCTAAAAATGGAGAGATGAGAACAGCCACTTATTTCCAATCCCCTGGTTTGAAGTGTCGCAGGAAAGCTGGTGCTGCCCTGCCCATCCTGGTGCTCAGGAGCAGGGCAGCGTACGCCATTTGTGGGGCATGCTGTCAAAAAGCAGGAAAGATGTGCCACTAAAAGTACTAACATATAAAGCTCTCTTTTCCCTTCTACAATCCCTCTCAATTTGTCATGGATTGATTTTTATTGCTATATAATGTCATTCTAAGGAAAGAAAAATTAAACATTTAAATTATTAGCATGAATTTTACCATTGGTCTTTATATTGTGCAAGGCCATTTTTAAATGAAAATACAAGAGCATTTAACTCATATGTAAGACCACTGAAATTAACACAATTCATTTTTGGCAGCTCATACATGCGTATGTATTTTGTTCTTACCAGATTACTGTTAAGTTTTGTGTACAAAACTAACTCAATTTTCTATTTCACTTCTTAATATGCACATATTCTACCAACACTCTCTACCTTTAGTTTCCCAATGATTAAGGAAAGACAGAAAGAAAAAGGAACACTGGATTGCCCTCTTTTCCTTTCCTTCTATGTCATCATTTTCAGGAAATTGAAATTTAATACAGGAAAGTGACACAAGTAAGAAAGGGTTCCTTGGTCATTCATGTCTCTCTGAATGCTATCACCTTACTGCATCTGAAGCAAATTCTAGCTCAAAGGCAAAATATGGTGTCTCAGGTGTGTCAGCATCTTCCCCTGCCTGCTCCCATCACTCAGGCATTCTTACTCCTCCACATTATGGGTCTCCTGGAATTCTATACTCATGAAGGGGCATCAGGAACTCTCATGAGAATGAAATGAAAAGGACTGGCTAACACATATTGTGCATATATCTGTCCATATAAAGGCTTGATTGTGCCATTGGAGCCCCTTTGGATTTTGTTTACAAAAAAGAAGTTCAAAGATAAAATTACTAAAGATTTAAAATTGACAACAAACGAGCATTAAACTGTGAGGCCATTCTGAATGAGAGACTGTGCAGCTGCCCAGGCCACACAGCATAGAGTGGCCCTGCTGCAGAGGGGCAGTTGGGTAGGTTGGCACAGGGCAAGAAGGAATCTTTGGGCAAGGGCAGTCACTCTCAAGACTGGAGAGTGGGCTTAAAGCAGCAAGTTAGAGTACCCAGCATGTGGGAGTGAGGCTCACAAATGCTCCCAAGTACAGTTAGTATTGGATTTGAAACTAATGCTGTAAACTAAAGGTCTTCAAATACCTGCAGCCAAATCCTTCCTGTGGCAATTAAGGGGAATCTGTTGTCGGCTGACAGAGGAGCCAGGACTAAGGGGAATTTTTACACTGAGAATTCTCAAGTTCAACTTAGATAATTTTCACTATAGGAATTGGCATTAGCTTTATGATGCAAAAGTATACTACCAAAATTATATATCCCTTGTGCCCAACAGAAGAGCTAGCAGGATGAAATCCTTCAGTTTCCTTTTAAGAATCCCACAGCTCTATTTACTTGTGTTCCCACCCAGAAACTTCAGTATTTTCTTTAGTATCTAACCAATTAGGCTGACTGTTCTCCCACTCACCTACCTTTTGCAACAAGACAGGCCATAAAAGGAAAAGGGAGCCCATTTCATGGGAGAGCATATTTGCCAATGATATATCTAATAAAGGAGTTAATTTCCAAAATATATAAGGAACTCATACAACTTAACAAAAGGAAGACAAACAATCCAATTAAAAATAGGACCTAAATGGACACTTCTCCAAAGTGGACATACAGAAGACCAAGAGACATATGAAAGAAAAAAATGCTCAAAGACACTAATTATCAGAGAGATGAAAATTAAAATGACAATGAGATATCATCTCACACCTGTCAGAATGGCCATAATCAACAAATCAACAAATGACAAGTGTTGGCGAGGATGTGAAGAAAAGGGAACCCTAGTACATTACTGGTGGGAATGCAGACTGGTGCAGCCACTGTGGAAAACAGTAAGGTGTTTCCTAAAAAATTAAATATGGAACTGTCATTTGATGTATTAATACCACTTCTGGGAAAAACCAGTCAGCAAGAATATATGCACCCCTATGTTCATAGTCCAATTTACAAAGATTTAGAAATAGCCCAAGTGCCCAACAGCTGATGAGTGGATAAAAAAGCTGTGGTACATTTACACAATGGAATACTACACTGCTATAAAAAAAGAAAGAACTGTTACCATTTGCAACAGAATGGATGGACCTGGAGAGTATTGTGCTAAGTGAAATAAGCCAGTCAGACAAGTATCACATGATCTCACTCATGTGGAATCTAATAAGCAAAATAAACTGTTGAACAAATAGATCCAGGGACATAAGCAAGAATTGAATGGACTATTGAATCTCAGAAGAAAGGCGGGGATAGGAGAATGGGATGGGAAGAAATTCACCAGGGACTTTATGTGCATGTATGCATAGCCTATAGACATTGACAATAGTGTTGGGAAGGCCTGGGAGGTGCAGGTTCAAGGTGGAGGGAGTCAGTAGAAAAAAAGGAAGTACATCTGTAATACTTTCAATAATAAAGACAAAAAATTTTGTAAAGAGAAAAAAAGCCATAAAATGCCAAAAATGAATAAGAGAAACAGACATCCACTAAATATGATATATCTGCCATATTAGAGTTATAATATCCACAAGTATCTCATCATTAGTATTTACTAATTAACTGATCTAAGAGATGATTTAGTTGTATTGCTTTTTCTTTCCTTACTATTTCTCTCAGGGAACTTCCTTTTGATGTTCTAAAGCCAGTCTCTCACTCCTTTTAGGGTCAGTTCTAGCTCAGTGCTGTAGGCATGCCTATTACCAGTCAGAACTGTATGTTTGTACCATGTGTCATTTATCCTGGTCATGGTCCTTTAGTATATTTAAGAATATTCTTAAGGAGAATCCAAGATGGCGGCATAGGTAAACATCTACACTGTTGCCTCACATAACAATTTCAAAACTACAACTAAAAGACAGAATGGACATAATCCAGAACCACAGGAAAGCTGGATGAGTGGAAATTCTACAACTAGAAGGAAAGAGAGGGGCTCACGGAGACCCAAAGGAGCTGCAAAAGCTGAGGTATGGAGACGCACACGTGGAGAGAGTAGATGCTGGAGTACCTGGCTGGCTTTCTCTGGTGGGAGGGAGACGGGGACTCCCAACTGCACTGAACCCCTTATCCTACAGCACTGAACTCGAGGTCCAGCCAAAACTCATACGGGGAGAGTTTGGACTGTGAAAAGGGAGAAGTGCACGGAAATTTAGGGGAGCCGCGTAAAGACAGAAGTCTGATGGTGCGCACAGCACTGTTCACAAAAGACCAACTGCTAATTATGCCGCTGGCTTTCATGAGTGGGTGGGAGACAGAGCCTCCCAACTGCGCCACTTCTAACTCCACTAAACCCCAGTTTCGGGGGAGATCCTGGGGACCCAGACTCATATGGTCCCAGAGCGCAAGGGAGCCGGAAAGGCATCAATCTAGAGGAACTGCGTGCATGCACAGGGAGCGCTCCAGCAATTATCCAGAGACACGTGAGACCCAGGGACCAAGTAGGACGGGGCTGACTGGAAAGCAAGGCAGTCCATTAAGCCCTGAGACTCCACCACTCCCAAGCTCAACAGAGAGGCTTTTGTAGTTTTGCAAGTATTGTATCAGAAGGCTGAATCCAACACAGAAGTTCTCCCAGCATAGTGAAAAGCAAAGACAAAGAAAGAGATCACAAACAAAAGAAATGGAGGAAAACAAATGACTGGATATAGAGTTCAAAACCACGCTTATAAGGTTTTTCAAGAATATCCAAGAAAAGATGGATAAATTTAGTGAGACCCAAGAGGAAATTAAAAAGGACCAACTAGAAATTAAACATACACTGACTGAAATAAAAAAATATTATACAGAGACCTAACAGCAGACTAGAGGAAGGAAAGACTCAAGTCAAAAATATGAAATATAAAGAATCAGAAAACACTCAATTGGAAAAGCAAGAAGAAAAAAGAATCCAAAAATGTGAAGATAATGTAAGGATCCTCTGGGACAGCTTCAAGCATACCAACATCAGAATTGTGGGGGTGCCAGAAGAAGAGAGAGAGCAAGATAATGAAAACCTATTTGAAAAAATAATGACTGAAAACTTCCAACATCTGGTGAAAGAAATAGATTTACAAGTCCAGGATGCACACATAACCCCATATAAAAGGAATCCAAAGAGGACCACACCAAGATACATCATAACTAAAATACCAAGAGCAAAAGACAAGGAGAGAATATTAAAAGCAGCAAGAGAAAAACAATTACCTACAAGGGAGCACCCATACGACTGTCAGTTGATTTCTCAACAGAAACTATGCAGGGCAGATGGGAGTGGCAAGAAATATTCAAAGTGATGAATAGCAAGAACCTGCAACCAAGAATACTCTATCCAGCAAAGCTATCATTCAGAATTGAAGGGCAGATAAAGAGCTTCACAGATAAGAAAAAGCTAAAGAAGTTCATAAAAAATGAATAAATAAATAAATAAACAAACAAACAAACAAACAATAAATAAAGGAGTTCAACAACTCTAAACCAGTATTGTATGAAATGCTGAAAGGTACTTTTTAAAAAGAGGAAGAAGAAAAAGGTAAAAGATAAAAAATTATGAACAACAAATACATATCTATCAATAAGTGAATCTAAGGACAGCCAAGATGGCGGCATAGGTAAACACCTACACTGCTGCCTCGCACAACAATTTCAAAACTACAACTAAAAGACAGAACGGACATCATCCAGAACCACAGGAAAGCTGGCGGAGTGGAAGTTCTACAGCTAGAAGGAAAGAGAGGGGCTCACGGAGACCCAGAGGAGCTGCAAAAAGCTGAGGTACAGAGACGCACGAGCTGAGAGAGCGGGTGCCCGAGTACCTGGCTGGCTTTCTCTGACGGGAGGGAAATGGAAACCCCCAAAGGCATAGAATCCCTTATCCTACGACACTAAACCCCATATCCAACTGAAACTCATACGGGGGGAGTTTGGACTGAGAAAAGGGAGAAGTGCACGGAAATTTAGGGGAGTCGCAAAAGATAGGAGGTCTTCTCACGGTCCTGCTCGCGCCCACGCGCACACACGCACACAGACGTTGCCGCACAGAGGACAGGTTGCTGATTGTGCTGCTGGCTTTTTGCGACTGGGCGGGAGACAGACCCTCCCAATTGTGCCACTTCTGAGTCCACTGGGCCCCTGTTTCGGGCGAAACCCTGGAGACCTAGACTCCTGTAGTCCTGGGGTTCAGGGGAGCAGGAAAGGCAGCTGTCTAGAGGCACTGCGGGCGCGCGCACACAAGGACCGCTCCAGCCATTGCTCAGTCACGTGAGACTCGGGGGGCCGTGGAGGGCGGGGCCGACTGGAAGGCAAGGCGGTCCCTTAAGCTCGGAGACTCCACCCATCCCAAGCTCAACAGAGGCTTCTGTGCTTTTGCAAGTACAGAAGTTTCCCCGACAGCGAAAATGCCAAGACAAGGGAAGGGATCAAAAACAAAAGTAATGGAGGGAAAAAAACGACTGGATATAGAGTTCAAAACCATGTTTATAAGGTTTTTCAAGAATATGCTAGAAAAGATGGATAAATTTAGTGAGAGCCAAGAGGAGATTCAAAAAAGCCTACTAGAGATACAAAAGAGCCAACTAGAGATGCTAGAGATGATGCATAAATTTAGCAAGTCCCAAGAGGAGATGAAAAAGGACCAACTAGAGACACTGACTGAAATAAAAAATATACAGAGTCCTAAAAGCAGACTAGAGAAAGGCAAGAATCAAGTCAAAAATTTGAAATATAAAGAAACAGAAAACACTCAACTGGAAAAGCAAGAAGAGAAAAGAATCCAAAAATGTGAAGATAATGTAAGGAGACTCTGGGACAGCTTCAAGCGTACCAACATCAGAATTGTGGGGGTGCCAGAGGAAGAGAGAGAGCAAGATACTGAAAA
>PVJN01035447.1:0-22102 GCA_004026805.1 Lasiurus borealis
GTCTATAGGATATATGGTGATGTCTTATCTTTCATTCCTTACACTGAAAAGTTGTATACTCTCTCTCAGTAATCTAGCTAGGAGTTAATTTTATTACCTTTCAAAGAACTAACTTTCAGTGTGTTTTTTTTCTATCATTTGTTCGATTTCTGTTTCATTGATTTCTACTCTTTATTATATCCTTTCTTCTACTTTGAACTTAATTTGCTCATCTTTTTCTAGATTTTCAAGATGGAAGAGTAGAGGTTGCATTTAAAACCATTAGAGTTTTTGAACACAAAAATTTAAAGCTATAATTTTCACTTTAAGCACTGCTTTGGCTATAGCACACAAATTTTAATATTTCATGTTTCATTACTACTTAGTTCCAAATATCTAATTTTCTTTGTGATTTGTTTTACTTGTGGGCTATTTAGAAGTTTTTTGTTTAATTTCCAAACATTTTAGAGAATTTAGAGTTATCTTAGTGTAGTTGATTTCCTACTGTACTGCCACTATATAATTTTAATATATTTCCATTTACTAAGACATTTTATGGTGAATACTCCATATGTATTTTTTAAATGTGTGTTTATTCTGCTCTTATTGGGTGGAGCACCCCATAAATGTTAGTCAGGTCATGCTTGATGGTGCTGTTTAACATCCTGGCTGATTTTCTGTCCATATGTTCAATCAATTATTGAGAGAGGAATATTAGCATCTCCAACCACAACTGTGGATTTGTCTCCCTTTAGATCTGTTAGTTTTAGCTTCACATATTTGAAGCTTCTACTGAATATATATTCATTTATGAGTGTTTTGCCTTCCTGATATGTTGAAAATACTTGTATTTCATCTTCATTTTTGAAGGACTTTTCTGTTGCATATGGAATTTTAGGTTCACAATTTTGTTTTTAAAGATGTCATTTTATTGCAAAGAAGTTGACTGTATTTCTCATTGTTATTTCCTTGAATGTGATGTGTCTGTTTTTCTCTGGCAGCCTTATAGTGATCTCTTTATTCTTGGTTTTAATATGTTCCTAAGAATGGGTTTTAAATATGTTTATGATTCTTAGGTTTGATTGATGTATGGGAAATTATCAGTTATTATTTCTTCAAATGTGTGTTCTGCCCCACTCCCTTCTTCTCCTTCTGGCACTTAGGAATACACATAGATTTCTTGATATTGCCCTACAGGTCACTGAGGCTCTTTGTTGGTTTTTTTTAAAGGCTCCTTTCTCTCTGTGCTTAAATTTGGATACATGTTCTGGATCCATCTTCAATTCACAAATTATTTATTTTGTAGCCTAATCTGCTGTTAGATATACCCAGTGAATTCTTCATTTCAGCTTCTGTATTTTTCAGTTCTACATTTTCCATTAATTCCACCTCCCTCCCCATAGTTTCCATTCTGTGGAAAGTTTCCATCTCTTCATTCATCTTTTTCTTTTGTTTTAAATCTTTCTTTTGTAATTCCAACATCTGTGTCATCTGTGGGTCTGTTTTATTGACCAGTGTTTCTTTTTTATTTTCTAGTTAAATTTTCCTGCTTCTTGGGTTATTTAGAAATTTCTAATTGTATGCTAGACATTGTGAACCCCTTTATTAAGATTATGGATTATGTTTTGTTCTTTATAGAGTGTTTAGTTTTGATCTGGTGGAGAGTTTACTAGAAGTTTTGAATATATTTTATTGATTTTTTTTACAGAGAGGAAGGGAGAGGGATAGAGAGTCAGAAACATTGATGAGAGAAAAACATCGATCAGCTGCCTCTTGCACGCCCCTGACTGGGGACATGCTCGCAACCAAGGCACATGCCCTCGACCGGAATCAAACCCAGGACCCTTTAGTTCGCAGGCCGATGCTCTATCCACTGAGCCAAACCGGTTTCAGCTACTAGAAGTTTTGATCTGTTGGAGCTTGGTTTGGGGCTTTGTTAGGGTAGCATCTCAAGCAATCCCTATTCTAGCACTAGACTCCTGCTTCTGAGTTGTGAGATGCTCAGTGTGGTCTGTCTGTTCCAGCTGTTTGGAGTGCACAGTGTCTCCCAGCAGTGTATCAACATACATACATGTACACATGCATACACAAATGTACAAATGGATACACATGCATGCATGCACACATGTGAGCATTGTCAACTCACAGCCCTTAGTGGTTCTGCCAGGTCTTAAGGATCCCGCCTTGCATATGCACAGCTTACGATGCAAAGACTCAGGAAACGCCATGCAGATTTCTGGGCCTCTTTTACACAGCTTCCTTCCCTCTGTACTCTGAAATTGCAGGCACCCCAGAACCCTGACTTTCTTGTTTCCTCTGCTTGTCGGGACCACTGTATTATATTGAGGCTCAGCTTCCCTGTGCGGGCTTGGGAAAGGCTTGCAGGCAGAAACCTGGAGTGAATTGGAGCTGTCTGTTGTGCAGTGTCTGCAAACATTGGTAGCATGTATTTTGTCCAGTTCCTTTGTTGTTTATAGCAAGAGGGTAAGTGTGATGCCCTCTGTTTCTATTGAGGCCGGACGTAGAAGCCCACCATCTACTTTGGCAACCTATTGCCTCCCATTTGTAATGCCCTTTCTAAAAACACCAGTTCCGCCGAAAGCGGCTTGGCTCAGTGGATAGAGCGTCGGCCTGTGGACTGAGGGGTTCTGGGTTCGATTCCGGTCAAGGGTATGTATCTTGGTTGCGGACACATCCCCAGTGGGGGATGTGTAAGAGGCGGCTAATCGATGTCTCTCTCTCATTGATGTTTCTAACTCTCTCTCCCTTTCTCTCTGTAAAAAAATCAATAAAATATATTTTAAAAAATAAATAAATAAAATAAAATAAAAAATAAAAACACCAGTTTCATCAAAGCCTCTCTAGCTCCTCTGGACCTCATTCAGATGCAATGTCATCAGTTACTTTCCCCCATCCCTTCGGGGTGGAGCAGTCTCTACGCTAAACCTTATCCCATTCTCTCAGGTGTCTTTGCTGGCCTTCCTCTTCTGGACAGTGAGCACCTTGGAAGCCGGGGACTCTCCAGTGTGCTCAGTAAGCACCCTTCCGTGTCTAGGCCCTTGCAGCTTCGATAAATGCGGGCTTATTTAATTACTGCAACAGCAGAGGGAACTGCTCTCCCTCTGCCGCTGGCCGCTCAGAGTAGACATTGAAAAGAGTAGGGTTGAGAGTCCTTAGGTATAAGAGATCCACCCCTTTCATTTTCTATATGAGGAAATGGCCCCAGCGGAGTTTGGTGATATATTTTAACATGCCATTCATTTATTTGCTGTTTGACAAAAAGTTATCGAGCACCCACCATATGTGAGGCTCTATGGCTAGAGATAAAATACTTTGTCCTAAAAAATCTGAGACTACGATGAGATGGAAGAAATGGAGGGCAGGGAGAATAAATGATGTCTAGCCAGGGACCCTGAGAAGTAGGAGCGTGGAGGGGCCTCAGCCAGCTTGGTGAGGGCACGGGAGATCTTCTAAAAAAAAGGGAGGCCAGAGCTTCCTCATCAGAAAGAAGAGCAGGAAGAGCATGGGTGGGCCAGGGAGAGACCCTGAGAGGGTGGGTCTGCGGTGCACATGTGGTCTTGCCAAGGATTTGGGGCACTCATGTGCCAGAATAAGGAGGATGGACTCGAAGAGGAGAGGCATGGAAAGCTCTAAACCAGGTAGTGTGTCCACTAAATGCATCTCTCAGCCACCGAGGCTGGAGGAGAAAGAAGGGAGGAGGCAGGGGATGTGCTGGGAGCTCTTATGGCAAGGAGCCATGAGGATGGAGGGGGGATAGGGGAACAGGGGGACCAGGAGATGGACAGGGAATAAGATCCAGTCACTAAAGGCCAACTTGCTGTCCCCAAGTGGGGGCTAGGTCCAAGGTCACAGAAGAAAACAGAGCTTCACAACTTTTCACCCAACTTGTGTTGGGAAGTACCTACTATGTGCAGATGATGCGTGTGAACAGACAGATGTTTTACTCTTACCGCACACCTTAAGCGACAGAGGCTCAAACAGGTGGTGTCTTGCTCAGGGTCTCACAGTAAAACTGACGGAGCTGGGGTAAAACACAGCCTCCTGACTCTGGTCAAGTGCTCTGCTGTACACTGTCTCTCTTTCGGTGTCCCCACAGTGCAGGGCTCAGTAGTGATGAATATATGACATAATGCCACACACATGCTCACATGTGCACCATGCACACACACTCACTGGCACAGAAGCACATGTGCATACACATAAATATACCTGTATATACTGTCACACATGTATGTGAATGGATACACATGTGTATGCACTCTCACACTTGTGTGCTCGCACTCCCATGCACTTGTGAAAACAAACATATGCACACATGCTCACATACTCACACACAATGTATGCATGCATACCCAAATGTACAAATGGTAATACATGTAACCACATGCACACTGACACACGTGTGTGCATCTGCACACATTCATATTCATACTATAATTCCTGCGCACATGTGTGTGTTCACGTACATGCTTACACATGTATGCACATGCATGCATGCACATACTCTCCTGGACCTCTGTGTATACTCATAGTGCATGAACATTCACACATATGTATGCTCATTCCCACAAACACACAAGCATGCACACACTTCCACTCTCATACCCACATGCATACATACATGGGTACATACTCACACATGCATGCACACATTCTTACAATGCACTCATGTGCATGTGCACACACACACCACTCTGAGTTCAGGTGGAGGGGGATCATGGGGGAGCTGCCCTTGCCCCCTGAGTCTTGGCAGAACACCCTTGAGCACGCAGGGAAGGCTGGGCCGGCTGTGGGAACAAGGTGGCAGGAAAGGGTGGAGGGTGGGAGGGTGCACAGGGGAAACACCTGCCAGGTGTAGGTGCCCACATGCACATGCCAGGCCAGCTCTCCTTGGGGACCTGACAGGATGCCTCACAGTGAAGTCTCCAGGGAAGCAGCACAGCAGCACCAAGGCCAAGTGCACCCTGCCCGGAGGCGGCCAGTGCTCTCAGGAAAGATGGTGAGAAGTGGTGGGTCCCCACACCGTGGCTGGCCCTGTGCTTTCAGATAATGAAACAACTTTGTTTGTTGTGACTGTGCTTGCCAATGAGAGGGGCAGGCAGAGCCACCGTTTTCCTTCGCATGTGCCTGGCCCCAGGGCGGCTGTGCTCTTAGGGTGCTGGGTGCCCACAAACAGCATCCATTCCAACTCCTGACCTGCCCCTCCCCCTGCCCCACTCCCTGCTCTGTCTGCAGCTTCTTCTCTCCCTTTCTCCTCTTTCTCCCTCCACTTTTGTCCTTTTCTCTCCCTTCAGACCCACCCTCTCCTCCTGCAGCAA
The DNA here is from genome assembly GCA_004026805.1 of Lasiurus borealis. Lineage (NCBI taxonomy): Eukaryota > Metazoa > Chordata > Mammalia > Chiroptera > Vespertilionidae > Lasiurus > Lasiurus borealis. The sequence continues at coordinate 5,319 of PVJN01035447.1, forward strand.
CAAAGAAATCGACTGTCAGCCAGCCCTCCATCCCCACCCCACGGCTCTCTCCCAGAGACACTGATGCGCAGACCTGTTTATTAACTTGCCAATCTTCCTCTCCTCCCTTTCTCTCCCCTCCTCTGCCCTCCCCCTTCCCTTTATCCTTCTTCCCACTCCCATCCCTCCCCTCTCTTCATTTTTCTCCTTTCCCATAGTCTTTATTTTTCTCTCTCTCCCCCTTACTCCCCTTTCTCTCCCACACATTCTTTCTGTTTTCCTCATTCTCTCTTTCTCTCCATCCTCCTCACCCCCCCACCTTTCCCCCTTTCTCTTTATCTTCCCTCCCCCCCCCAAACCCCCGCTTAAAAGGCAAGAGAAATGGAAGTCAAGATCTTCTCTTGGCAATAATTATTGAAAAGTTCAGTGCAGAGACAGACAGCAATGCTGTGAGGAGGAGAGAGGGGGAGAGAATATTAAAATGCATGTGCACAGCTTGGCTTTGCAGCAGATGTTGGCATAATTAGAGAGGAAAAAATTATGAAATTAATTTGTGGTTCAATGTAAATTTCAGCAATGGGGGAAAGCTGGGCTCAGTCACCTCATGTGCACAGATAGACACGCACACATGCACGATCGCGCACACACACACACGCACACACACACACACACGCAGAACACCCCAGCTGCCAGGGAAGTGGTAATTGTCAGAACCTATCCAGGGGGAAAGACTGGCATGAAAAACAGGGAAGAAAGGGGGGGTGGATTCCTCCTCTTAAAGGCACAGGTACCCTGATGAGCAAGCAGGAAGAGAAATGTCCCTCCCCCAAGCAGGAGACAGGCACTTGAGGTACTGTCCACCCGGTCAGGGTTTGAGCTCAAGCCCTCTGCTATCCAACAGCCCGAGGAGGACACTGCTGCCCTCTGCTCGGGAGAGATGCTCACACAGCTGGGTGCTGCCTCTTGCCCTGGGGTGTCCCTGCACCACCACCGTGGACAGCTATCCTCTGTCAGAGGGGCACAATCATTCAGGACCCTCCGCGGGGTGTGATATGCTTCATGGTAGGCCGGAACGAGAGAGATCCACTCTGGGGCCAAGGACAGCAGTCCAGCTGGTCTGAGAGTTCGGTCGGGCAGTCGGAGGCGGGTGAAAACATCCAGGTTCACAGGCCCTGTGAGCGAAGCCAGGGAGGCCAGGGCATGCAAGCTTGGGGACAGCGTGTTGTCACTCAGTCTGGCTGGTGGTGAGGTGCACCGAGGGGCAGGTGCCCAGCCAGAGCATTGCTCTTGTTCAGGTGGCACTGGGGAGCCATGGAGGTTCCCAGCAGGGGGAGGGGTGTGCACAGAGCTATGTGGCTCCTCTCACGGAGCCTCCTGGCGTGGGCTGCCTCTTCCTCTCCCTTATTCTCTGCCCTTCCCTCCCCCTTGTTCCTCCCGCGCCCACACCCATTCCCACCCCCTTGAAAGGAAACTATACGTCCTCACAGCCAGCAGATGTGGCAGAGGCTCCATCTCCAGTGACCGCACAGGCCGGGCCATCTCTCTGGTGCTATTCTCTACCAGGCCAGGCTGGCTGAGACCCTCTGGGCCTCAGTTTCCCTATCTGCTCACTGAGGGCTGGGCGGGGGCTTCCCATCTGCATCCTGGGCGCCCCAGGCTTCGGCAGAGGAAGGGGCTGTGGCCCTGGAACCTTCTGCCCTTTGCTCTGACTGCTGCCATGCCCCCCCTGACCCCTCCTGCAAATACTGACAACTTATTTGTAAGAACAACGCCTGCCACTATCCCAGTGCACCCCACCATGCTGAGGAATCACCTCACAGCCCAACTTGGGATCCCCAACCTGAGCCTTGGAGCTCCAAATCCCTGACCCCCACTTTCTGTGGCCTCTTTCTGGGTGTCAGCCTCCCCATCACCTTCCTCAGCTTGGTCACTTCCGGTCATCCCATCAAGGTGCCCTGGCGTATGTCCCGAGCTCGGACATGGCACCTCATGCCCTCAAGAGCCGTTCCTGCCTGCCTGTGTGTGCCTCTCCCTGGTCATTTCTAGTCACCCTCTCCACTTCGTCCTCCAACCCTTCCACGGGCCCAGGCCATTCAGCCCCTGTGCTGCCCAGGTGAGTCTCCACCCTGATGTGTCAGACACCAGGCCTTCCTTGTCCAAGGAGCCCTCCCTGACCACCCTCGGAAGAGTGGATGCTCATCCCTCACCGTCATTGATGTCTGCGCCCTTCCCCACAGGGTCATGAGCCTCTTCAAACACCACACAGTGTGCTGCAGGCCAAGGGATCCTGCCTTTGGGCTCCCGGTTCTGCTCTGTCCTCTTAGGAGCCGTGTCTGCACATCCTGAGATTTATGTCAATGCCACTGGCTCTCCTTTGCCCCTTAGGATTGGCCTCCCCAAGACTCAAGCACTGGAGTCCATGGAGTGCTTGCCCGTGGGGCCTCGGAGCAGTGGCTCCACAGGGTGGTTGCTGGTTGCAGAGTCACCTTGTAGGGGCTTTGTCACAGCAGAGGTCAGGGGTTAGACGTGGCCCCAGGGAGCCCTAGGCAACTGCAGAGGAGACAGCTGGGTGGTGATGGGGCTCCGTGATTTGTCCAGAGCCATTCAGCTCATGGGGCTGCGGCTGAATTTTCTCTACCTGCCATGGCCACGTGGACCCATACCCTGTCTGCTGCCCCCTCCGGTTGGGGACGTATCTTATGCAGGACTCTGGGCAGAGGCAGGAGCCTCTCTGAGACTCTCCTAGTAACTCAAGCCTTGCCTATGACATGGCGGAGGCCTCTCATGACCCTTGGCCCTGCCTGATGTCAGGCCTCTAATAATCACTCCTCTCCACGGCCTTCCTGTCCTGCTTGGGATCAGGGTACCAGGTGGTTTCTGGTCCTCTCCAAGGTGCTGAAATAGTACCAAGCTGGGACAAGGGGCCTGGGAGCTAGGAGCATCCGTGGGCTTCCTCTTACTGTCCCTTATCCCTGCCTGGCCAGCAGAGGCCGATGCCACCTCCACATTCTCTGATCTTGGCTCCCACGTGTGAGGAGAGAAAAGGGCACGCACAGGCTTTGGGGGCAAACAGATCAGTCCCCATGCTGCTCTCCCACAAGGCTGAGCTGTGTGACCCAAACAGATGGCATTGCCTTTCAGTTTCCCTGCTGTCCAGTGGGAGTAACGCTGCCTGCCTTCCCCACTCAGATGGCACAGGGAGGGGGGATGGTGATGATGGAGATCAGGCTTAGGCTCCTAGCGGCCCTAGTGTGGGGGTGATGTTTGCTACTTGGGCCAGCAGCCAGGGGGCTCACCTGCTCTCCCCCTGAATGCAGCTCCGGGCTCCCTCCAGTCCCTGGCCAGGAAACTAGCCCCCCCTCTTTGTTACTCTGCATTGTTTCATTGTTTCAACCCCCCCTACACTTACATCTTACCTACCAGCTAAATAAGGAGCAGCAGAAAGGGAGGCAGCCGAGGCTGGTGAGGACTGTGTCTGTGTGTCTGTGTCCATTTCAGGTGGGAGCCTAGCAGCCTGTGTGCACATACATGGGCATGCCCACACTTGAGGGCAAGCTGGGGGGAAGCTGAATGTGGAGGAATGAGTGTGCCAGTTGGGTCACGTGTCTGTATGTCCATCCGTGTGTGTGTGTGTGTGTGTGTGTGTGTGTGTGTAGACATGCATGTTCCTGGGGTTATTCCCAGCAGCCCCCACCTCGCTCCACTCCCCAGCTCATTAAGGCTCTCCCATTATTCTGACATTTGTGCGCGTCACGTACCGGCAAGAAGTAATTTACTTAGAAGAAATTAAAAGTTCATTTTAATTGAGCGCACACTGCAGTATGCAAATGAGCACATTATGCACCCGATGCAGAGACAAAGCTATAATCAGTGGTTAACCCTATGCACACCAGCTCCTCAGCTCCGGTGCTGCCTTGGCTTTGGGGGCGGGTGGTCCTGGCCTTATGGGGGTCTCCCTGGCCCCAAGTGGGAGGGGGCTGGCCAGGCCCTCTATGAACTATTTTCCAGATGTTGATAACGGCATGAGACCCAGTGCCCTAGGAGGAGATTCAGGCTCTGAGCCCATCTTAGGCTCCAGCCAAGGCCCCATTCAGCAGGGACTCAGCCTGTTCCTGGGCACCCCATGGGCTGACCTCACCAAGCTCCCAGCAGCCCCGCCAGCCCAAGTGCAGCAGCAGAGAATGCCTGAGGCCTGATGGTCCTGTCCCATCACAGAGGGAGGGTCACAGGGGGTGGGTGCTGAGGATATACTTTCCAGACCTGTGACTTGCGGCCAGCATCTAGGGTGTACCCTGACCTCATGAGAGAAAGATGGTGGTCGTCTCCCCTGAGAGGTAAGCGCATCACTGCAGCCCAGCATCTGGCGGAAGGAAGCAAGCCCGGGTGACCTGCAGGCCGGTCCCACCATGTCCTGCATGTGCTCACGCAGGGCACATCTGCCCACCTACCCCCACCTGCAGTTGCAGCCCTGGAAACTCAGAAAGGACCAGTGCCTTGCCTGAGTGATGGAGAAATCTCAAGAAACAAGGCTGGCATCTGTCCTTGTGACCTGCACCAGTGCTCCACAGTGGCCCTGTGTCCTGGTGGGGGCACCAGGCCTGCTCTAGTGTCCAGGGAGATATTTCAGATCCTTCCCCAGGGTCTGCGGGACCTCCAACAGGCACACCGCCTCCACGCAAAAGGGGGCGGCATCAGGCCACGGGGGCAGTGTCCAGTGGCCTTTGTGAGGTTAGGTGTGGCCTGGGCAGAGCACTGCCTGCGTTCCCTCTCCCCCTCTTCCACCCCTTCCCTCTGTCTCCTGTGTCTTCTCTTTGGTCCTCCCAAGCGGACGGCAGGCCGACACCTGTTTAGCTCACCCACTCCACCCCAGAAGAGTGGGGAGCAGGGCAGGCTTCCCACCTTGTCCCCCAGGGGGGCTCATCCCTGGGCTGGAATCCAGGCTCCCCTGGAGCTTCCGTTGGTCCCCGGGAGGTTGTTTTTACATTGGATTCCCTCTACCTGTCAGACCTGGGATTTTTAATGACAGTGAAAATGAAGCTGGTTCGCAGATGTGAGCTGACAGCCAGCTGCAGGAGGCAGACAGATTACCTCCAGACCCAGCCCACATCGCCCGTGGAGCCAAACAAAGGAGCCATCCTGACTCACTTGGATGAGCAAGACCGGCAGGGGGCCGAGCAAGCTGCTCTCGCCCACTGCTGGGCAGCACCCACCCAACCAGCCCCAGTTCTTTGGGGGGCTATGTCCACATGCTCGGGGCTCTGTGCTCCACTGGCTCCCCTCCTCCAGCAACGGCCCCTCCCCTCTGCCCACGGTGCAGCTTTTGTGTTCACTGCTGTTTCATCTCACACATTCCCCGAAGGAAGAGGTAGTGGAGTTGGAGGCTGATATCCCACCCCCTCCCATGAGATTTGGGGGAACGGGGCTCTCAGACCCAACCATCAGGCTGTGGGACCCTGGTTGGGCCCGGAAATCTGCATCCTGAGCAGGTGTTTTGGGAACTCCATGAGGGTGGCTGGGACTACCCTGAGAAACCCTAGGGGCACCCTCTCTCAGCAACCCCTCCTGACCCTGAGCCTCCTCACTTTCCTTTGACGGAGGCAGGAGACCAGAGGTGGTGGTGCTGGCCTGCGCCAGACTGGGTGACAGGCTGGGCTGAGTTCCCTCCCCCTCTACCAGATGCAGCAGTGATATCGGCTCTGTGGAGTGCCCTGCAGTGACTTTTTCCCAGCCTGGGGTGGGCGGGTGGCTAGTCTGCCTCTGGGTGTGCCAGGCTCCTGGGCTGTGGCCCTGACAGTTCTCCAGAGCACCAGCCCTCCACAAGAGTCCCTGCCAGTGACACCCTGAGAGACCAGGGAGATGGGTGAGCCACCCTGCACTGGCTGTGTGCTTTGGGCAGGTTAGCCCGCTGTGCCTCTGTTTTTTCTACACCACAGCCACACATCTTGGCACCTTGACTGAGTGCGTAGGGGCTCATAGTGGCCACCCGCCCCCCACCCAATATTCATGCCCCACCTCAGCCAAGGGGTCCACACTAAGGGTCCAACCGGGGGCCGGACCAGGTTGGAGGCATCGAGGTTTTGTCCAGCTCTGACTCACTCCCACTGGCTCTGGGTGCCTTGGAGTCTGCTGCTGGGTGGCCACTGGTCCAGGGCCACCTCTCAGGTGCCAGCCCTCATCTGCTTATTACAACCAACAGCTCTGGTTCTGCCACTGTTCCCTTCTGCCCGCAGCTCCCAAGTGCTGGGCCAGCCAGTGGAGCAACTCCACCCCTGTGTTCCCTTCACCCTCCTCCTCTGCCCCCAGCCCATCCTCGTGTCCTCAGGCCTCACATGCTGGGAGATGCATGTCCCCGTGTCCCACCTCGTGGCCCACTGATGGTTCTGCAGCTCCTGTCATTGTCAGCTTCGTTGGTGGAACATGTGTTTTAATAACCACTGGCATTGACTTCACTGAGCATGTGCTATGTGCCAGGCAAGTACATAACCTGTGATAGGCATCCCATCGGGCCGTGGGAAGGTCAGTGGCAGAGTCCAGCCTTCCAGAATCCAGGTCTCTGACCCCAAGGCCGTGTTTCTTTGATCACAGTGTGCTGCTAAGCCAGGAGGGGGGCAGGATGCCCATGGATCTGTAGCCCAGACCTTTGATGCTGGCAGACATGCAGGCTCCTCAGTGCCCTGCATATGGGTGTAGACTAGCCCTAAGACGAGCATTTGGAGCTCATCTAATTCTGATAGCAAAGAGCAACTCCTGGAATCCCAGGGAGGGAGGTGGCTATGGGAGAGGCACTGTGATTGATTAGTGATGTCTATCTGGCTTAGGTTTGGGCAGGCCTCTGGGGGAATGAGTCTTCAAGAGGACAGGTGGCTGACCTGGCCTGCGGACTCTGCTATCCATCTACTTGGTCATTCCTCTTCCAGAGCCTCCTGTGTCTTGTTATTCATGCCCATAGGCCCCCATGGGTTCTCAGGTTGCCCACAGCCGCTGCCCTCAAGTCCCCCACTCAGCCACTTCCTGTCCTGGGGCACACTGTTTAGATCCTAAAGAAAATGAAATCCTGCATGACCAGCTGTGGTTTAGGGCGTCTGAGCGCTTCAGAAAATGCTTTTTCTTGTCCCACGTGTGGCGTGTGCTCCTAGTTGCTGTCAGGCGCCATGACAATGGGCAGCTCTTATCCACATCACCACATGTGGAGCGGGCACGGGTGGCTCTCTGCAGCTCACCTCATCTGGTCCTCACCTGACCCCTGGAGGATGAAACACAGTGCCTGTCTTCATGTCTGCCATGGGGAAGATCAGGCCTTCAGCTAGAAACATCGCCCCCATTACACACTGTCTCTGGGGAAACAGCGCCTGCATCACCGTGAGGCATGGTATCTTCTCTAAGCAGACTCTGCCGTCCTAGTGAGTGTGAATCTTCACCATAGCACCTGATGGCATTACCTGAAGACACAATCCATGCCAACTGTGCCGAACATTTCACAGCGTAGTATTCCATCCTGCAACAACCCTCACTCATATTACTATTCACCTGGCGAGCTAGACAGGAGCTCAGAGTGGTTTAGTTGTTTGCCAGGGCACACACCTCCCTCAATCTGTCATCAGGGGCCTTTCACAAATTTTTCCAGCTTCTGAGACCTCACAGGCCCTGAATCTGATCAGAACAAAGAACCCAGCTCCCTAATGGTCCTGTGTGCCCTGTGTCTCCCAGGCACTTCCTTTCACCAGCTCCATCCCTTAAAGAGACATCCTTCCCTGACAGTGAGAACACTCCTCCTGCAAAGCCTGGGTCAAATGCTTTCTCCTCCAGGAAGCCTTCCTTGACCACTCCAGCAGGAGCTCATCTTCCTCTCTGAAGATGGAGGGGTCTCAAACCACCTGTGGGAAGAACCGCCATGCGTACCTCCTATGTCCCTGGCACTGTACTGAGATTGCATTTGGTGTGCTATGGAGGTTGCGAAATAAATAAATGCATGAAGATAATGGGGAGACTAGGAGACCCAGGTATCTCCAGTTTCTAAAAACTGTGGGGGAGGGTCAGCCGAGGAAAGCACTTTGGCATCATAAGCAGATCTGTCCCCAGACCACCACCACCACAGTGCCTGTATCATTTGGTCCCAGAGGTGTCCCCATGTGGACCCTGCAAAAAAAGAATGACAAGAATTGCTGCCAGCCTCCCCGGAGCTGAGACGCAGCAGGAGGCCCAGGAAGCCGGGAGGCGTTGGCGTTGGGTAGGTTGGTTGCGCCCCCACCATCGCACCACCCTCTTTCCAAGACTCCGAACAGCAAGCAGGAAAGAGTTAAGTCCTCTGTGAGCCACTGGAGAAGGAAGTGGTAAACAATTTTTCTCTCCCTTGGCTAAATTAATATGCAAATTCCTAAACCCCCTCCTACTCTCTTCCCCTGCCTTGAAATTAGCGAGGTAGACTGCTCAGCTAATTACGCATTCAAACGAGCAGGCTGCGTGCTCAGAGCTAAGGGGATGCTGAAATGATTGTGAGAAGATGGAACTGACATTCGAGCACAGCCCTTCTGGTACATCCGGAGCCATTCCCCGGTGCCTGGCAGATGTGACCCAGCAGTGACCGTCAATCACCCAGGCTCGGGACAGGGGTGCAAGGTCCCCTCCACTCTCTGGCCCTGGCAAGGGGAGACCCTGAACACCATCCCTCTTCCCCACCAGCCAAACCCTACATTCTTCCTGCAACAGGCTTTGCAGGAGGCGTGTTCTCACTGGCAGGGAAGGATGTCTCTTTTGGTGCCTGTGATCAAGACCAACAGCAGCCACAGCGGGCCAGGGTGGTCAGATCCGCTAGCCTGGGGCTAGGACAGTGGTCTCTGCTGTGTTAGAGGAGCCCTGCAGCTGTAAGCAGAGGTTTTCATGTGGGCAGGCAGGGGTTGGCCGAACATGTGGGACCCTCGCCCCAGCTCCCTCTCAGTGGCGCGCCTCTATGTTAAATTTCATCCTGAAAGGTATTTCCCAGCAAAGTAGAGGGTTGAACAGTAGGAGAGAGGCAGGAACAAAGGCTGCTTGGGCACCAGGAGTGTGTAGTGTCAGCAGGAAGCTGGCAGGCTTGGGAGCTGAAGATGGCCCAGACCACCACACACATATTCACACACACACACACACACACACACACACACACACACACACACACACACTTTTCTTAAAGGGCCCCATCCTTCCTCTGCCCGTAAAGCCAGAGCTCCCTGCCTGTCAGTCCCAGGCCTCCTGACCCACCCGTGCAGCCTCCTCTCACATCCCCCTCAGCAGCCTGACTCAAAGGGGGACTGTCCCATAGTCTCCTCCCAACCTCCCCTTTAGTCACCCACCTTGGACCAAGCTGCCGACCAAATATCCCAGCCCAGGCCTTGTCCCTTCTCCCCATCCCCTAGCCCACTTCTCCTGAAAAGCCTTGCAGGGCTACGTTTATTCCTGTCGCATATGGGATTTAATGTCCTAGCGTCTGAGAGGGTCTCCCCAACTTGCCTCCAAGCCTCTACAAGACAACACCTTGGGCTGGACTCTGTAGCATCCATGGCTCCTGGCCTTCAGCGCAGCATGCCAGAGGTCTGCCCACAGAGTAGCCTGTGAAGTGACTGATTTGGTGCCCTGCTCTGCTAGACACGATGGTAGCCACAGAGAATGAGGCTTCTTCGCTGTTGGCCTCCATTTCCCGATCTGTGCGATAGGACTGTTGGACTAGACACTCTCCAAAGATCCTTTCTTGTTGAAATTCTGAGTCTAGGACCCTGTTCATTAACGTGTCCATCTGTCCCTCCATCCCTCCCTCCACAGCACTGACTGAAGGCCCTGGGTGCCCAGCACTGACCTCAGGAAAAAGTGGGGTGGGTAGACTGCCCTTCCTGAGAGAGATACCATTCCAGAGTGACTCTCCTCTCCAGGGAGAGGGGAAGTGAGGGACACGGCGAAAGCAAGACAAGAAGGCAGGGACGACGCCAGCTGTCCATGCGGGGCTCCTTGGTCCTCAGGTCCAGTGAGAACCAACAGGGCAGGCAAACACCCCGCCCTGTGCAGCTGCCTTTTTTCTGCTTGCCCCAGGAATAGCCTAGACTTCCAGAGTTAGGAGGGTGAGGAAGGCGAGCAGAAGCACCAGGTCCCCACCAGTGGCCGCCCCAACAGGATGGGTGGGGGACGTTAAGAACCCGTTGAATGCAACCGAGTGGCAGGCTCTCCCATGAAGCGTGATGTGCGATCCAGCTTCCCCTCACACCTAAGGCAGGCAGACCGACAGATGGGGGTGGGGTGAGGAGTCGAGAAAGAAGGATTGCCCGGGAGCAGCCAGCATCACTACAGATCAATAAGGACCCGAAGCTCTGGGCAGCAGCAGTGAGCAATAAATAAAAATGACGAACAGGCAAGCGGGCTGACTGGGCCTTGTGGGGGAGGCCTGAGGAGGGGCCAGGAGCTCAAAGCTTGGGTGACAAAGGAGACAGGAGGTGGGGTGTCCCGGGCTGGGGTGGGAGGAGCACTAAGAGTGCAGTGTCCAAGGCAAGGCTGGCCCAGAATTCACTTCTGTAGCCAGTGGGTGATCTAATGCTGAGAAAGGACAAGGCTCCCATTTAATCTGATGCCACCAGGTGTGACATGGGTTCTGGAAGAAGGAATCCAGTGGCTGCCACATCAGACCACACACCTGACCCCACACTGCACCCCAGTGGTGCTGTTGGGTGGGCCCAAGAGTGGGCATTGACCGCTCTGAGCAGGGACCCCTAGGAGAGGCTGGGAAGTCGCTCTTCTCACCTCCCCAGAAGCAGCCCCCTCCGGGGAGGTGCAGAGCTGCCCGCAGTCAGGGAGTGGGGTGCTTGCGCCGCTGATGGTGATGCATGGCCCTGTTAATTCACCACGCAGGGCTGTCAATGCCGGTGCAGCTGCTGCCCCCGCCCTCTAGGCGCTCAGTAACGCCAGGCTTCGGAGCACACTGCAAATTAGCACCATTTGTTTTGCAGAGCGTGTTCTGTTTCTACACCACACGCATAGCTTATTACCTCACCAGCAGCGCCGCCGGGAGAGGCAGCTGGGCGGGGAGCTCCCCCAAGCCCACCGCCTGCGAGGGGAGGCGCTGCACGCTTTGCAGGGCGGTCGCCCAGCTCGGGGGATCATTCTCGGGGAAGGGTCCCCGCTCCTGCCTACCCATCCTGGTGACAACAGACAGGGCTCTGGGCCTGACACAGCCAGGCAGCTTCATGTCTGCGCCGCCCGGTTTTGTGGCCTTGGGGAGGTGATGTGACCTCTCTGCGCCTTGAATGTGGAGCCTTCGCATTCGCCTCAGACAATTAGACAAAACCACTGGGGCAAAGCTCAAGCTCTACTCTCAGTAACTGGCATCCTTATGGAGCTCTTATCTTGTCACTCTAGGGGACAGTTACCAAGGTCAGAGCAGGCAGTTAATGACAAGGTGGCAAGGCCCTGTGCAGACTTGAGGAAGGCTGGGCCCCACCAGGAGCCCCTTCCAGGCCAGGGCCTGGCCCCTGCGAGGGGGCAAAGTGGAACACAGGCTTGGGCCCTGGTTCTGATGCTAAGCAGAGTCTCCTAGAGCAGGCGGACCCCCTAAAAGCACCCAAGGAACACATGTTGCCCAGGGAAGCCTATGAGGCAGGATTTGGGCTTCCCTGTGGCCACTGCCTGCAGACCAGAGTGTCATGGACCTCTCACACAGCAGGCTTCACTGTGCTTTCTTACCCCTCTCCCTCCCCCACCTGGGGATCTCAGGAGCAGCCATTTGCCCCTACCGCCCCCTTCCAGACCAGGGAGACCCTGGCTGACCAGAGAGACCAAGTGAAGATCACTCCGGGTAAGACACATCCAATGGCCCCTTTCCCTCCTCCTGAGCTCCCCAAGCCACCCACTCTGGGGGCTTCACTCTGCCATCCAGGAGCAGGGTCAGGAGCAAGGTGGTGCCTGGGGATTCACACAACATAGAGAAGCCTCTAATCTCCCAGCACCCCTGGCTCCAACAAGAGTCAACAGGCCCCTGCAGGAGGGCTGGGCAGCCTCGATGGCCCTTCAGGGAAGGATGGTCCAGTCCAGCGTTCAAGATTTCTGAGTCCTCACCCTGCCAACAGCAATGAGGGCTCCGTGGCCCTTCCTTCCTAAAGGCAGATAAACCGCAAGTTTCCTCTGGGCCCAGGCTCCCTGTTCTCCTTGAGGGTAGACCCAGGGGACAAGGTGGCAGAAGGGCTGTCTAGATCTATGGTGGCTGATGTCAGGAGACAGCCTTGGCCGAATGGAGCCTGGTTACCACCTGCTGGCATGTCCTGAGGACAATTCAGGCCAGGCACCAAGCTAAGAGTCATCCTATGAATTCGAGTGTGACCCGGACCATTTTACAGATAAGAAAGCGGAGGCTCAAAGGGGACAAACACAGAGCTGGAGCTTGAAGTGGGCCTGGCCTGCCCCACGCTGTGCACTGAGCATCAGCACTGCCCCCACACTGGTGGAAGGCTACATGCCTCTACACCCCTCGATCCCCCATCCCTTCATCACCACCCCCGTCCCTGACTGTGAACAGAGTGCCCAGTGGACAAGGGTATAGTTTCACAGAGAGGGTGAGGGGGTCACCTGAGCCCTGTGCATGCCATTCTCACCCTCCTCTCCTCTCTATCCAGCACCCATCCTCTCATCCATCACTCAGCCATGAGGACCAATGGAGTCTCACCTTCCTGAACTGACACACCTCATAGATCCACCAGGTGGGAGGAAAGTTGTGACGCGTTGGAATATGAGTCCAAATGGGAGAGAAGGGTGGGGCACCCAGGTTCTGTCCCTGCCTGAGCAGAGGCACAAAGGTGCTGGCTGAAGGGCCAGGGAAGGGCCAAACAGGAGGGTGCGGGCAGCCAGCCTCAGAACCATCCAGTGCACCTGGTACCATCGGTGAATGTCTGCCCAGGGCTCACCTCGGCAGTGGCTCTTAGATGACCACCCACAGGCATGGCCAGCAGGGCTTGGGCCTGGATCCCCAGCTGCCAGTTAATGCAGGATTGAGGAGGCTGTGGGCCTGGGTGCAGTAGCCACCTCACCCCAGGCTGGATATGCACATGTGGAGCACCTAGCCAACCTGTGGGAGCCATTTGCAGTTAGGGGGCACTGGAGAAGGGGCCCCGTTGAGGAGCCTCACACAGCTAGCCCCAGAGACAGTCCCAACCATAGCCTCCTGCCTTCCTGTACTCACTTCCCCTAGACTTGGCTGGGGAGTGAACACAGCAACTGAGATCCTACCAAGTGCATTTCAGGGATGTGGGGTGACACCTGGGCTGGCCACTGGAAAGCTGAAGATCGGTTCTCCGTGGACTTTGTAAGGCATTGGGGACGCCTAGTGGGTGGAGAATATCACAGGTGTCTGGCCCAGAGCACAAGGCCAGTCCATTTCATTTGACATTATGAAGTTCAATGTCTATGTATAGAAATGGTACATAGTAGTTTTTCAGCTGATATGGTACAAACAGATGGAAGGGTGGGTGGACAGATGAGTAGAAGATCAGTCGATGGATGAACAATGAAGTGGACAGATAGATGGATGGATGGATGGACAGATGGATAGCAGGCGACCAGAGAGCCAGCAAGAGCTCTTGCCACCACACAGCAAAAGGGCATATCGGTGGGCTATGGGTCAGGTCTGGTTGGTGTGGAATGGAAGCCATCAGAAGCTATGGATTTCTCTCCTGGTGGGATACAGCATAGGATAGCTTGTTCTCACATGAGGTGGCTATGCTATGGGGTGGGCAGGGTAAGTGGGGCTGGTCTGTGCCTCTCTTTCCCAGGGGTAGGTGGGCACCATGGCTAGCAGCACTCCACACGAGTCCTCTGAGAGGTGTGGAAGCCACGGAGGCTTTTCTGCCGAGAGGCAGAAAGACTTCATGAATATTTCATTAGGGAAGCAATGTGGCGGCAGAGGAACATCTGGTGGACTCTCCAGGGAGCTGGGAGCCCATGCAGAAAGCAGGACTGTGAAATTCGGAGGTGGTACAAGGGGGTACTGGCCTCTGCCGACGAGGACAGCTCTCTCCCTGGCATCACACTAGCTGGGGCCACTCACCCCAATTCTGGGGACAAAGACCCACCAGTGGGGACAACTCTGAACGAGGCTGTGGTGGTGGACATCATGGGTCAGCTCCCTCACAGCACGGTTCCTTCTGCCTACTTTTCCCACCCAGGCCCGAGGCCAGGTCAGAGCTGCTCCGGGGATGGGACCGTGGATCTCAATTTCCAGATGAGGCCACAGGCTGGAGCAACACTAGGACCAAGGGGAGGGGACCCCACCTAGACTTAATGGGCGTTGGGTTGTGGAATGAGGCTGTGTTTGGGGGTTTTCCTGCCTTCCATTGCTGGAGGCACAGTGGACCATTCTGGAATCCCCTGATGAGTGCTCAGACCAGGGTTCACCTGGGACAGGGCAGCACCTACCCTGGTAGTGGAGGACTCAGAGCTGGTGAAGAAGAGCTCTAGGGGGCTGGGGCTGGAAAGACCTGGGCAAACTTACACCTGTGCCAGGGCGAGATCCACAGGACCCACCTGGTCCGCATCAGCCTACATGCTGAATGGTACCTGCCCTCCTCACAGCCAGCCAAGTGGAGGCTCTGAGACTTTAGGTTGTTCTGTTGTATGCAGATCCCGGAATCAGCTCCTGGCCAGCACCCAGGGCCCTCACACTAGCTTCCAGGGCTGGCCAGGCTATGCCTGGGCACAGTCTTTTAAAGTCTCTATTACCTGCTGATCAGGACAGCCCATACTGAGGGCCCCTGTTCTCTGCCCAGACAATTTTGAGGTTGGTCCTCTGCCAGGGCCTGAGCCCTACCTGAATCCGCAAAGCACCTCTTCTTCCATCTCCACCTGCCTAGCTCCAAATCCTGCATTCCCTAGGCGTTCCCTCAGTGCTGGGTCACCCCCACACTGCTGCCCCTCAGCGAGCTCAGACCCTGGAAGCGCCTCACTGCCCTCCCAGGGCTAGGCTCCTTGGCCTTCACACTCTCATAGCCCAAGCCCTTTCCTACTTGGCAGAGCTGGGACTGCCCACTGCCCAGGGCAAGGCCCCAGGCCCTTTCCTCCCACGTGCCCTAGGCGCCCTTGTGTCACTTTCTTTCTGGATCTACTCTGGCAGCTCTGATCATCACACAGGACAGCAGCCAGCCCAGAGTCCCTGGAGTGCCAATGGTGTCCCCCCTGGTCCTGTGCCCCAAGCCCAAGGTCTGTGTCCCTCTAACCTTTGCCCCATGTGCTTGGAGGCTCCTCCCACCCTCACCCCATGGAGGGTTAGGTGGGCCCCATGGCTAGCAGCACTCCCCACGAGTCCTCCAGCTACCACCCTCTGGCGGGTAAGAAGTCCACGTAGCCTCTCCCACTGCCTTGGCCCTTCCTGCTCAGCAGGGCTTTATCCATGGAGCCCGCCATGCATGGCTCCTCCCCACCCCGACAGCTCGCCCCATGTCCTCGGCAGCTGGGCTCCTTGGCACAGCCGCCTGAGCTCCCTCTGATGGCCACGTTTGGCTGTGGTCCCACCAGTCTGCACACAGGCACGGCGGTGCCAAGCCAGGCTGTAGGGCTCTGGGCAGATGGGAGGGAGGGAAGTAAGATGCTTCTCCTGGGATCTCCCAGCCCCTCCAGGTGTCACTCGCTAGCCCTCCTCCCATCCCCAACTGACTCCCTGGCTTGGCCTGTGAAAGGAACAGACAGACATTCAAGGACGGTTGGGGGACACTATTCCGAAAACAGGGCAGCGAGGACCTGGTTCTAAGAGCCGGGAGAGCTTGGGGTGGAGGGGACTCAGCCCAAGACCCCAGAGGGAGGGGCCTGAGTACCAGAGGCAGAGGCACTGCCGCGCCAGGGACCCTGGATGTGGTTGCTGTCCTCTTAAACCCCAACCCTACCCAAACCCAGCCGGCCAGCCCCGCTTTAATCCTCTGGCAGGATGGCACCCGTGCCACCTGAAGGACTGCTGGCCACCACAGCTGGACACACAAGCCCCAGGGTGGTGGACAATCTCCTGTGCCCGTGGCGGTGCTCAGGGAGCCAGGGGTGAAAGGATTGAACCTGCTGGCCCAGAACCCCCCTGGACACAGCCGTCGCTGCAGGCTGCTGTGCCATGTCACTCGCACGCAGGCCGAGACCCAGCCACCTGCCCCGCGAGCCCCACTCAGTTGTTACCTGTGTCTCGCCGTCCGCCACTGTCCAACTGCTCCCAGCCGGATCCTCCGTGGCTCCGCTGCCAAGCGACTGCCGCCTCCCCGGGATGGGCTGCCAGCGATTTGCTGTGGTTTTTTGTTTGTGAGTTTTGCCCCCGTGAGTCCGCGGCACGCAGGAGGCACCCAGCCTGCCGCTCGTCCATGGCAAGCGTCCATCTTCCCCTCGCAGCGGCTCCTCACCTCTCCCTCCTCCTGTCCCCTCAGTGCCAGCTCAGAGGCAACTGGCACGGACGAAGCCCGGCCAGCCTCTCGCAGCTGGGTGTAGCCACGCTTTTTTTTTTTTTTTGGTATTTTAAACACACACACACACACACACATACTCACACATGCACACACACACACATGCCAAGCCCCCCGCCCCCGACAACATGCAGCCCTTCTGTCAGGAGCAGCCCCAGCCAAGAAAGCCCAGAAGCGGGCGGCGGCAGAGAGCCGGGCTGCCGATCAGTGGAAACCCCAGCCCCGAGCCCATCCCTTCCTCTCCCGTCACCCTCCTCTTACGTAACAACATCACAGTCATGTCGCACTTCAGAGCCTCCTGATTGGGTCCACCTTGTCACCGGCCTGGTCCTTCCGCCCATCCTGGCCCCCTGCCCAGCCCCCAGCCTC
>PVJN01035448.1:0-22000 GCA_004026805.1 Lasiurus borealis
CAGGCAAAAACCCTTTGCAGTGGGGCTGCCCGGCTGGGAGAGCCCCGTCCAGCAGTTCCCCGCCTTCTCCTGGAGGATAACTGGCTCCCAACTTGCCTCCAATCACTCCCAGTGCGACTCCCAGCCGCTCTCTCTCCCTCTGCCCAGCGACAAAGCTCCAGGTGCGTCTGTTTACTCCGCCGCCATTTTTCCAACCTCTTTTATTTATTACTTAATCTCATAGCCCATTTATGTCAGTAGAACCTGTATATTAATAATGTTTGTATCTCCCTAGTGTTCCTATCCAGGATCTTAGCCAATATTTGCTGGAGTCCTTTTTTTTGTGTGAATATTATTTTCATGTTCCTGCCATTAGGTGGCAGTGCTCAAATCTTATAGTACAAAGAAATCTCAAATTTTAATGTAAAGAGGATTCTGGGTCTGTGATTTATCATTGATTTGTTGAGTAAGTACTCAACCAAAAGTCTATCTTATATTCTGCTATGAAACAGTCTTGAATTAGCATGTTATGAGATGCAATGATATGGACAACCAAAGAAGCTTGTTTGCTCATTGCTCCTACATGAAACATTTTGTTTCTGTTAAATTGGAAAGTCCATATTGACCTCTTTGGTACATGCATTGATACTGTGGAAGGAAGACTTTCATTAAGCGTCTTTCATTCAGTTTGCATTTATAAATTATTGTGCAGGACAGTTTTTTTTAATTAAATCTTTATTATTCATATTATTACATTTGTTTCTCTTTTTTCCCCTCCATAGCTCCCCTCCACCCAGCTCCCACCCCTCCCTCTACCCTTACTTCCCTCCCATTGACCTCATTCATAGGTGTATGATTTTTGTCCAGTCTCTCCCTGTACACCCCTCACCCCTTCCCCCCTGAGAATTATCATGCAGGACAGTTTGTGATGGTGTGAATCAATGGCATTACCTACTGGATATATAGCTGCTACCCATGCTTCCAAATTAATAACAGTATTTGAAAGGTTAGCTTTCCTTTTAAAGCAGACAACACTGAAACTTTATTTTTAGGTTCTCTCACACAGACACTCTCTCTAAGGAATAACAATGAAATGAACTACTAGCATAAGTCCCTCACAGCAAGATAAAATAATTTGACTGGATTCTGTCATAGACAAAATCTCTGTATTTCATTTGAAATTTCTGGCTGATATAATTTTTTCCAGAGTTTTCTGAAAAATTCCTAAAATTTGGATTAGCACTTGTGAAGTATGCTAAGTAGAGCACTTGGGTTAGAACTACTTTTTATTTTGTTTGTTTTCTTCTTAGATGTTGGGTTTAGGAAGAGTAGAGTGAGCTAAATGAAACTATAGTACAGTATACATAAATATGGGTAGTATTATGAAAAGAATGTGTCTAAAAGGGAGATTGGTGGAAACTATAGAGTGGAATACCAGAGACTTTTTTTTTTTTTTTTTAGAAAAAGATGGTTTATATGTTGACATAAGAAAACATTTCCTGTTTGACACACCTCACTAACCCTAACTTGCACCATAGAATTACCTCCCTTGATCTTATCTTACAGAAGAAAATTCTGCCCCGTTCATCAAGATTGGTGATGCTGCTGCCATGAGATCACCTGTGTGACAACATGCCTGCTGAGACTGCTCTTCTTAGAAATCTTCAAAGATTACCGGCCATTTCCAACTTAGCAGAATGTGGGCCATCATAACTAACTTGCTATCGCAGGACAACCCCCCGCTTCCCTTAGATGGGACTCGGACGTCCCGGTGTCCTTAGATGAGGAAGAGCATGCTGACCGTCCTATGTGGTTCAGCTGTTCCTCTCAGCATAAACGTCGCTTGGGGAAAACGCTTCGGTTATCGCCCATATTAGGGCGTCTGGGAGATTCCGGGTTGTTTTTAAATAAAGCTCTGACCCAGACCGGTTTGGCTCAGTGGATAGAGCATTGGCCTGCGAACTGAAAGGTCCCAGGTTCGATTCCGGTCGGGGGCATGTATCCTGGTTGCGGGCACATCTCCACTGTGGGGCGTGCAGGAGGCGGCTCATCGATGTCTCTCTCTCATCGATGTTTCTGACTTTCTCTCTCCCCCTTCCTCTTTGTAAAAAATCAATAAAAATATATTTAAAAAAATAATAAAGTTCTGTCTTCAAACCCATTAAACCAGGCTCTTTCCCTCTGGGCTGCCTCCGCTCGCAAAGCCCCTCCCAACTCTTCCGAAAACTGGGTTTCCCTTCCTCTCCATCCTTCCAGGTTCTGCTCCCACGTACCCCCTCCCCGGCGGCGGCGGAGAGGGCTTCCTCCCTCGGTTCCCCCCAGCTCAACCCCAAGCCCCTCCGCAGACGGGCTCATCACCGGTGAAAAATCGATGACAGAGAGACATCGACCAGCCGCCTCCTGCACGCCCCACAGTGAGGATGTGCCCGCAAGCCAGGTACATGCCCCCAACCGGAATCGAACCCGGGACCCTTCAGTCGGCAAGCCGACGCTCCATCCACTGAGCCACACCGGTCTCGGCAGGAGAGCGTGTCTTTTTCCTTTTTCCCCCGTTGGTACAGCCCCACAACGGCTGCCACACGGTAGGTAAAGCGGACCGGCCGCAACTTAACCAGCTGGCGACTCAGTCACCCGGCCGGGGCGGGTGGCAGGCGTTCGCTCCCGCGGGGCACCCGGTTCCCGCCAACCCGGCGTTTAAAATCGAACCGCTGCGTGAGTGCGTTCGGGAATAGAAGGTGGCCCGCGCGACGGCCGCCTTTCCCTGAACCCCGGTCGGTTAATATCCCCCACCCACCCCCGCACCCCGAAGTTGAATTGGTGACGGTGATTTCGGAGTTCGCTCCGTGGAGGGAAGCGCTTTCCCTGAACGCACTCAGGACGCCCCCCGCCCCAGGTATTCCTCGAACGCTGGGCTGCAGGCGAGGCCCGCTTTTCCCTCGCGGGGATAGGGAGTCCGAGGAAAAGACACGGGCTTCACACTAAGCCAGGCGGGGGATGTGGGGGGCGGGAAGAAGGTGGGTATAACGCGGACCGCAGCCTCGCCTCCCGCTGGGCGGCACCAGCCGCCGGCCCGAACGCCCACCTGCGCGGCAGCCGCCTTAACAGGCGGAGCTCTCGGCGCCCCGCCCCCTTCTGGGCGGAGCGCCGCCAGTCTCGCGAGAACGCCGCTCGGTCTCGCCTCTTTGAACTGCGGGTTTTCGCGAGAAGAGGATTCGGAGCCGGCCAGCAACCTGCCTGCCGGGCGGCTCTAGTGGCCGTGGCCGCGGCCGCTCGAGTGGCCGTCCCCCCGCCGACGCCCCCGGAGGGGTCCAGGGGAGAGGAGGAAGCGGAGGTGTCCCTGGCCCCGGCTTTCGCCTAGGCCCTTCGTGGGCGCTCACGGAGGACTTACAGGTTCGGGGCTGACTGGGGGCCGCTGGGGAACTCGGTGGGGGCGGTGCCGGAGGCTGGGCTTGGCGGGGTCGCAGGAGGCAGGGGGTTGCGGGGGGTTTGGGGGGTCCCGGGAGGAGGGCGAATCTGGGCTTGAAGAGCCGGGCTGCTGGGGCGGTGGTCTGCGCGGCGCCGACCCTGCCAGGGGAGCCGAGGGTGCGGTTCTGGGCTCCGCTCGCTGGCACCCAGTTTTGAGAGGCCGGGTTGTGGGTTGCTTGGGTGCTGTGTTGGAGCTGGGAGCCCCGAGGCCTTTCCCCCGGGGATGGAGGCGGCACCCTCATCCCTCCTTCCTCGGGCTGAGGAACCCCGCGCCCCGCCCCTTTTCCGTCCTCCCCTGAGCCAGCGCCGCGACACCCTGGGGAGGCGCATCACAATAAGGGGATAAATACGGTGGCAGGTCGTCTCTCCCTTGGGGCGAAGAGAGGAGTGAGACCCTCATCATGTGTGGCGTGGTTTTAGGCTTGTGGTGGCATCACGTGTGGTAAAGCCTTTTTTTTTTATTTTTTAATTTTCTTCTCCTCCCCAAAAAAACCTGCACAGAAAAACTGTTTTCCTTATTCAGATTCAATTTTTCCTCTAACACCCTTTTTATCTGCTGGAATGGGGTGCGGGGAGGGGTCAGGCATCCCTTCGTAATTTGTTACTATGGGGGCAATGTGACCACCATCCCTGGCCCTCCCTACAGGTCTCTTACTTGCCCCCCTGCTCCTCAGTGTTTTTTGAGTCCACGATGAAAAGACACAGATCCAGGGCCTCGCCTGTTGGTCACTTGGTGCACTTAGCGTGCAAAGATGATTAAGTTTTGTATCCTGAAGCGTCTTTATGCTTTCATTTAAGTTTACAAACAATGAGGCAGCATGGTATATTGATTTTTATTTGGAGAATTGGGTACCTCCTCCTCCTCCTCCCCCCAACTATACAAACTTGGTCAACACTTTTTAGAGGAGAGGGGGTGAGGGATACATTTCGAATGAAAGAGACTGTTGATATATAAGGGATATATAAGGAATGAAACCGTAAGGGTCTGTTTTGGGCAGCCCACCCGGGACTGAAGTGCAAGCATTGGAAATGAGGACCGCAAGTTGTCATTTCCATAAAAGAATGCTGTAGAAAATACTTGGGAAAGGTTTTGATGGTGGGTCAGGGCTGTTAAAAAAGTGTGTGAGACTTACTTTCGAAAGTCTAAATGTTTTTCATAAGTGTTTCTAACGTTTCTCAGTTTGTGTGTCCTAACTGCATTGTTGTGCATGAAGAGAAGCTGGGAAGGGTGGGCCTGAAGCTTTGAGCTGCTGAGAGGAACCTTGGAGGAAGGTGGTGTTCAATCAGGAAAGGCGTTGGGTGTCTCAGAAATACTTTGGAGTTCTTCCACCTGTTTTTCTCCCTCCCCAAAAAAGCTTTCAGATGGGCTTTTTACTTTCTGTATTCCACTCTTCCAGCATTCTGAATTTTTTTTCTCTCCTTCCTAAGCCTTATGAAATTTTAAAATAACTATGAAGTTGCAATCTGCTTTGTGGTCTGCTTTGTGGCTTTTTACATTTTGGTGACTTGTTGAAGTGTGGAAAATACGCACCCTTTCAGAGAAATTGTTTATGAATAGCAAACTTACATGCCTTCTTCAGGTACTAGGCAGATGAAGACGAAAATGAGTGAAATGCACTAGAGCAGTGGTTGGCAAACTGTGGCTCGAGAGCCACAATCAGCTCTTTGGCCCCTCCAGTGTGCCTCTTCCACAAAATATCACGTGCGGGCGCGCACTTACAGTGCGATTGAAACTTCATGGCCCATGCGCAGAAGTCAGTTTTCGGCTCAAAAGAAATTTGTACTGTTGATATTTGGCTCTGTTGACTAAGGAGTTTGCCGACCACTGCACTAGAGAGTTTATGCCTCATTTAAGAGGGACATCCAGTTCTCAGCCCACTTGATTAGTGCCTTACATGAATATGGGGCCAGAGAACACAGGAAATCTAGATTTTTGCTTGAAGCCTCTTGATTTAAGAAAATATTGACCATGAGTTAAAACACCTGAAAATAGCTTCATGTGGCCCAACCAAACCCAAACTGTCAGTAGTTGTATCCTGTTCTCCATTTTAGGACCTCTAATATAGGTGAGAATTAATACAGTTCATAACCAAAACAAACAAACCAAAAGATTTAAAGCAAGTATGCCAATTCGTTTGGAATTCAAATGTAGGAGGGCGTGCGAAAAATGTCATATCTAATAGAAAACAGAGCCCTAGTCAGGTGGCTGGGTTGGTTGGAGCTTGTCCTGTGCACTGAAAGGATTGTGGGTTCCATTCCCTGGTACGGACAAGTGCAGGAGGCAACTGATTGATATTTTTCTCTCTCCCTTCCTCTCTAGAATCAGTGAAAGTATGTTCTCTGGTGAGGATTCAAACAAAACAGAAAAGTTTAACAGTTGAGTTTAATAACCTTTAAATAAAGTAGACCATATTGAACTGGTCCTTATTAACATTGAGGGGGGAGAGAGGAACAGAGAGAGAAACAGAAACATCACTGATGAGAGAGAATCATTGATTGGCTGCCTCTTGCACGCCCCTCACTGGTGTGAAGCCTGCAAATGCCCTGACCTGGAATTAAACTGTGACCTCCTGGTTCATAGGTCGAGCTCAACCTCTGAGCCATGCCAGATGGACTTTATTAACATTTTAACTGGAAATAACCAAAAGAAAACAAACAAACCTTTTAGTATTTATGTTACTGACAGAGGTAATTTAAAGGTATCTTGTAAGGAAATTGATTCATTGAGAAGTTCTTTATTGTACTTGCAATTATTATGTAAAATTAAACCCAGGAGACCCTCTTCTACTCAGCTATGGTAATCCTTGGAAATTCTTCCATGACTTGTAGGGTGGGGATCAGAGAAGGGTCATCAGGATGGAAAGAAAAGGGATGGGGAGAGAGTGTGATGTGAAACAGTGTCTCTCTTAATTGCCCATTAAAAGATTGATTTGAATTAAACTATTTTTTTCTTGTACTTTGGTAAATTAAACACAGTGCCTTCTATATAGTAGAATTTAATGGTATTTGTGGAATTGAACCCTGGTGGGTTAAGCCACATTTACTTAGTATGAAATTAATTAATTCATACTTAGTCGGACTGTGGAGAATGGGAATATAGAGACCTAAGAAAGAAGTGGGCTGGAGGATGCAGAAGGCAAGGTCAGTGTCTTCTATTGGGGTAAGGGTGAGAAAAGAGGCTAGGTGAGGGAAAGATTTTTGAAAAGGAAGATAAAATGATTAAATACCTGTCTACTTTGCAGTTTTATAAAGATCTCTACTTTTTACGATTAGGTTGATAATAACTAATGCAAAGGCTATGCAAAGAACATTAGATTTTAGCCAAGTCAGGACTACTTTGGGGAGTTTGCAACCTTGATTTTCTTTTTTTCGCCTAGTCTTCACAGGTCAAACTAGTCTAATATTTTCATCCAATCCCTGCCTCTTTGGTATAGGAAGTGAAATACGAGCAGATTATGTTTGAATTTGTTGTATATTTATGGAGGTTGTATTTGTTTGGGGAGAGCCATCATTTCCCTCTCTGCTTGTTTCTACCATGACTTGTAAACTAGGAAGTTCTTTCTGATAAGTATCTTTTCCCCCCTTTTTAAAAAAATAGATATTTTATTGATTTTTTACAGAGAGGAAGGGAGAGGAGAGAGAGCCAGAAACATCGATGAGAGAGAAACATTGATCAGCTGCCCCCCCCCTGCACACCTCCTAATGGGGATGTGCCTGCAACCAGGGGATGTGCCTGCAACCGGAATCGAACCTGGGACCTTCCAGTCCGCAGGCCGATGCTCTATCCACTGAGCCAAACCAGTTAGGGCTCTTTCCCCTTCTTTATACCCCTCTCAGATGGCTTCCTAAGGGAGAATTAAATGAGGTTAGGAGGAATTGAGTATGCTTTTTTGCATAGTGCCTTCTGGCTCTACTTTGGAGCTCCGAATTCTTAGGATATGCATTTCTTTATTCCTCTAAATCCATGGTCTTCAAACTGCAGCTCGAGAACCACATGTGTTTCTTTGGTCCATTGATTGTGGCTCTTCCACAAAATACCAAGGCTTGGGCGAGTCTATTTTGAAGAAGTGATGTTAGAAGAAGTTTAAGTTTAAAAAATTTGGCTCTCAAAAGAAATTTCAATCCTTGTACTGTTGATATTTGGCTCTATTGACTAATGAGTTTGCTGACCACTGCTCTAACTGGTAGATTTATTTGAGCAGACTAGACTCTGTAAGGAAGAAGCAAATGCTTCTAAATTTAAATTACAATTGAAATGAATTTGATCACTGGTTTCAGCCATATTTTTATCTTCATCTGACTCCTTTATTATGTTGTTTCTTGGTTGGTTATGAACCCATCATAATGCAGGAAAAGGTTGTTATAGATGGCCATTAATAGAGGCAGGACTTAACATTTTTAAAAAATCTTCTTGGATAGAATGTTTATGAGGGTTCAAGCTAATAGCTTGCTGTGGTTTAGTTTAGCATCCTTGAAACTGACCTATCATGCTAAGTAGGTGGTAATATAGAATTCAAGCAATTGGCATTCAAAGAGATGCTCTCTAGGAGAGGATTAAGAGGTTGGTAAATGTTAGTTGCAGGCTGTGGGAATACAATGAGATGAGTACAGTAGTTCCCCCTTATCGAGGGGAATACATTCCAAGACCCCCAATGGATGCCTGGAAGCGCAGGTAGTAACAAATCATACACACACACATGCACATACACAAACACACACACACACACATGCATGCACACACATGCAAGTGCATACCTGGCTACATATTTTCTGTTCATGTCTTCCACTCATAGAGTTAAATGTCTTTTTCATCTTAACCACTTATCATGTACTGTGGCCATCATTTGCGGTATAAGGTGAGATAGCATGAATTTCTTTTTCCTTCACAATTTCATGGATAGAAGATTTCAATTTTACTGCAGATTTCAACATAAGTATTTTTCTTCTTATTGAGAATGTTCGCTTTTCTCACTTAAAGCGTACTTTATGGCTTCTCCTTGGCATATCTGAATTGCCAGCATCACTATTCTTGCAGTTTGGGGCCAATACTAAGTAAAATAAAGGTTGTTTGAACACAAACACCAAGATACAGTCACTCTAATAATCGAGAAGGCTATTACTAACTGACTAATGGGCAGGTAGTGTGTACAGTGTAGCTGTTCAGGACAGAGGGATGATTCACATCCCAAGGATAATGAGAGGTTTCATCACACTACTTAAACTTATGAATTTCTGGAATTTTCCATTTAATATTTTGGATTGGGTAGTGATTGAAACCATGGAAGGCAAGGGAGGGGGAATACTGTACTTGAAAAGAGGAAAGATTTTATGTCACAGTAGATTTCTGAAGGTTGTAATATGCTGAAAGCTATCTTTGCCTTTAGAAGCATCTTTTTTTAAAAAATAAATTTAACTTTATTGTTGAAAGTATTATAGATGTTTTCTTTGTTTTTTCCCATTGACCCCTCCCACCCCACTCTACTCTGTACCTGCCCTTGCAGGCATTCACCACTCTATTGTCTGTGTCCACAGACTATGCATATCCTCTTATATAATAAACACCTAATATGCAAATCAACCGAACGGTGGAACAACCAGTCACAAAGACGTGCACTGACCATCAGAGGCAAATGCTCAATGCAGGAGCTGCCCTTTGGTGGTCAGTGTGCTCCCATAGGAAGCACCACTCAGCCAGAAGCCAGCTCATGGCTGGTGAGCGCAGCTGCAGTGGTGGGAACCTCTCCTGAGGCAGAGCTAAGGAGCAGAGAGCTGAGTGGTGAGCAGTGACTGGGCGGGCAGTAAGGAGTGAGGGCTCTTGGACTGCAAGAGGGCTAAGCCTGCAATCAGACATCCCTGGAAGGGGTGTGGGGCTGAGGGGACTCCCTCCCCCCCCCCCTACCCCCAGTGCATGGATTTTCATGCACCAGGCCTCTCCTGTGCATATAAGTTCCCCGGTTAATCACTCCCCACCCATCCACTCACCGATCCATCCATCACCCCCCCCCACTCTGAAATTTGTCAGTCTGTTCCATGTAAAAGCATCTTTCTTTATCCTTAATAGTTTATTTTTCTGTTTAAAATGTAAGACATCTGATTATTTGATATTTATTTTTATCTTTGTAGTTGAGTGATCTAGTAGTATTTTGTCATAAACTGAAATGAACAGTATTTGCGGATGAGATTCTGTCATAGTGAGTCTCTGATTGTAGTATTATTTGATTAGAAACTGAGTAAAATTGTAACCATACTTTTCTGCTTGGAATATCTTATTTGGGATCATTTAGATCTGGATTTAAAGCAAACTTTTAGCTTTCTAACATATAAGTTACTTAACCTTCCTGAGCTTTTATTTTCTCCCAGGAAAAGTGAAGATATAATATAATTGTCAAGAGTTTAAGAATGAAATGAAATAAAATATAAAAAAGTGCTATGTATATGTAAACAATAAATTAAGTATAATTGTTAACATTTTGTTCTGAATTATTCTTAGGAAATAGCATTCTGGCCAGTGATCTTGAAACACATCCATCAAATAAATTTACATTTACATGTAGCTGTTTCATTAGGGGGAACAAATTTAAAGTGTAATATTTATAGCCTTGCCAGTATGACTCTTCCATTGTCAATTACAAAGATTAAAAAAAAAAAATTCTAGTCAATACTGAACAATAGACCTTTTCATTTTCTTGCTTTCATGTTGGCTTCCATTGATTGATACCTGGTATTCTATATAATTTGAATGCTAGATGGAATAGTAGAAAAAAAGGGAAGGGAGAATAAATTGAAGAGAGATGGTGTAGCATTTAAACAATAATCTATTGGGACATTTTCTTTTTATTAATTTAGGTTATTTTCCTTTAATATTTTTTCCTGCCATTGCTAGTAGCAAATAAGTAGAAAACTATCCTGAGTTTTCTGTTTGTAGGCTACATTAAGCATCATCTTAAAAATAAATCTTAAAGCCCACATGACTGAAGAAAAATCAGGTACAAGATTGTGCAACAGAACATTTTTATAATTGTTTAAAAAAATTCATAGATGGTCATACAAATAGTGCTCAATTATTTTAAAGGTAATTATTTCATTCAAGATAGTTTGATTTTTCTCACATCTAGAGAGCAAGCAAAACAATCCGTTCCATCCTTTTGGCTCTTCATTTGTTAATTTAGTTTGCTTAAAGAAATTCATATAACATGAGTAACTGGGCCAATATTGTTTCCTTCTTGTTGAACTAAATTGCTAGGGTTTCTCTTTTAAAAGAATATTTAGTTATTAGAGATTAGTGGTATTATAAAACCATAATAATACTACTGTGGTACTACTAATATCATTTTGAAAGTCACTAATACCCTAATTTTTGGAAGAGAAAACTGAAATTCAGATTAAGCCTTTCCTTTACCTGACTTAAAAAAAAATGATTTTATAAGAGTTTATTTGAGACCTAGCCAGTTTGGCTCAGTGGGTAGAGTGTCGGCCTGGGGACTTAAGGCACGGATTCGATTCCAGTCAAGGACATGTACCTCAAGGTGCAAGCTTGATTCCTGGTCCTGGTTAGGTTGCCTTCGAGAGGCAACCAATCATTGATGTGTTGTTTTATACCGATATTTCTCTCTCTGTGTCCCTCCCCCTCCTGTCCACTCTCTAAAAATCATTGGGAAAATTATCCTTGTGTGAGGATTAACAACAAAAGAAGAGCTTATTTGAACTGAACTGATGACATATATCTCCCCTAACTTGATTTTGATAAAGAGTGTTGGTTGCTAGTGGGAAAGCAGGTCTCCAAGTCTCCTGAGTGGTTTATACCAGTGATCTCCCTAGTAGTTTGTATGTACTTCTGGGATTGTATGAAAAACTTGTTCATTGTACCATGTGAGGAAAACAATCAAACTTCCATTTATATTTATTTTAGTACTTATTTTCATTTTTATTTTTTGTGTATATGTAGTATTACATAGTACTGGTATGAAAGAATATGTGCATTATTTAGAAATTTTTAAAAAATTAATTTCAGAGAGGAAGGAGAGGGAGAGAAACATCTATGAGGAGAAGCACTGAGCAGCTGCCTCCTTGCACACCCCTTATAGGGGATCGAGCCCATAATATGGGCATGTGCACCTGACCAGAATCAAACCCAGAACCCTTCAGTCCCCAGGCTGACGCTCTATCCACTGAGCCAAACCAGCTAGGGCTTTGTGCATTATTTATATACATATATAGATGTAGCTCAAGCATATCAAACTTGTGGCCCACAGGCTGCATGTGGCCCACAACGAATATTTTTGTGGCCTAGCCAATATAACGGTATGTAAGAAATGTTTTAATAACAATTTTACAACTTAAGTTTTACAGTGTCTTGTTTACGTGATTTATAATAAAAGCATAATATGCTAATTAGACTGGACAGCCGAACGACCTGGACGAAGCTGGGGCTGTGAGGGCCAAGCCCCTTGCATGATTTTTGTGCATTGGGCCTCTAGTTATTTATAATGAACTGAAATGATAATGACTGATTACTATAATCATGTTGCATTCATCTCCCTTAAGCACAGGCGCACCATTTCTCTCCATTAATACTAGCAGTGAATATTTTAGCAGTGGATTGCCACATCATTAGTTTTGGACTGACTAGTTTGGTGCGCAACAGGAAACATTTCACTTTTGGAGATCAAGGAAAATAGGTTTATTTGTGTTATGCTTATTAATTAGTGCAGTTATTAGGTGTCTGGTAAGTTAATGTTCAAGAAAAAATATTAATTTTTATTAAAATGTTCTATTTTATGTTAGTGAGTACTCATTTATTTCAGCCCTTCATATTCAGCATGTCTTCATAGAGATAAAACTACGTTTCTATGAAAATTGAAGCTTTTCTTCTTTTTGTGGTCCACATAAACTTAAACATGCTAGTCTTTGAGTTTGACATGCTTAGTATAGCTGTTAAGTTAGTTGAACTCAAAATTATATTAAGAAGAGAAATAGTGTCATTTTAAAAGAAAAGTGACATATCTTTGATCATCTCTCCTGTAGTGAACGATAGTAGTAGTAACCTTGAATGCTTAATTGATTTAAAGTGTTTTACAAAAAGTACTTAGAAAAGTTACTTACAAAAGTAGTTTTTTGAGTAATTATATAAATGTAGCCCAGCTGGCGTGGCTCAGAGTTTGAGAGGCGACTTATAAACCAGGTAGTCATGGTTCAATTCCCGGGCAGGGCATACGCCCTGGTTGCAGCCTCGATCCCCAATGTAGGGGGTGCAGGAGGCAGCTGATCAATGTTTTCCTCTTATCCATGTTTCTAATTCACTAGCCCTCTCCCTTTCTCTCTGTAAAATCAATAAAAACATATTAAATAAAATGGAACACTACCTATAATATTGAGAGTCTTATTTTGTCAGCAAGTATTTTGCCTGAAGAAATATTAGTTTCCTTAAAATGAAGCATTTAGTGGAAAAATAACTTTTTTGGTAGAAAAGGTTCTGATATTTTGCTTCTAATCATGCTGGCATGTATGGTAGTTACCTGTTTTTGTTTTTGTTTTAAATTAGGACATGGATAGCATGTTCATTTTTTTTTATTTCAATCATCTAGCACTAGCACATTACAGATGCTCAATAAATGTTGAGTGGTTATTTAGGAATTCTCATCTGATTTCACATAGAAAGTGATGAAAGAACTAATGAAATATGCAAAATTTACATACAATGGTCTAAAGAAAGTCAGCAATATGCTTCTCATTGTCTTGTTTACAGTATCCTGTCTTATTCTTTACAACAATTTGGTTGGAAGTTATAGTAGTAATAGATAAAATAATGGTAATGAGAGTTATGTTATTTCTTAATTTCACATTTAAATAAATTGAGGTCTTGGGGGTTAAGCCTATACAAAGTCATACAACTAGTTTTATCTGATTCCAAAATCTTTTGTCTTAGTCACTTATTATTGTGGCAGAAGTAGAAAAGTTCTTACCAGTTTTCATTATCAAAAGCTTTTGTATGTCATTTTTGGCAGTGGGAAGATAGCTTATTGGTTAAATATGCTTGGGATGGTATGCTTGATCAAAACTCCAGTATGACTTGGGGTTTTGATCAAAAAGCGGTGTAATTACATGGTACTAATGTGTTTGATACCTCTAATGTGTTTGATATCTCTGATTTTTCTTTTTTTAAAATTTCTTTTTAAAGTTATGTGCGATAAAATTCCCTTTCTGGTATAAAGTTCTATGAGTTTTGACAAAGGTATACCACCACTATCCAGATACACAGTAGTTCCATGATCCCCCCCCTCCCCCCAATTATCTTGTGCTGTCCCTGTATAGTAGTAGTACCCTCAACCATAACCTATGACTGCTCTGTTCTCTGTCCTTTATATTTTATTTTTGTCTTTTTGATACTATTATAGAATTATATGGCATGGAGCCTTTGAGTTTGTCTTTTTTCTCTTTTAATGCTGTTAACGTAAAAACATTCAAACCTGTAAAGAATTTTAGTGGGTTTGAGCCAAACTTGACAGTTTCTAGGAAGCAGAATCTCAATGGATTGGGATAATGCTCCAGAGAATGGTGGGTTTTCATCTACTTGTATACATTGCAATCAAAGGAGGAAACATACATGAAATCCATTGGTGATAGGTAAGAGAGGTGGGAGAAAGCAAAAGGGTGAGGGGATCTCTGGGATTGGATAGAGTAAAATGATAGAGACTTTTGTAGGTTGGTACAGGATAGTTAACAGTCAACATGATAACAATAACAGTGAAATAATTTGTGGTATATGTTCTGGATCTCAGGGCATATAGTTATGCCCTGAGTGGCCTGGAAGAAAGAGAAGTTACAAGTTAACCTGACATTTTAATGATATATTATTGAGATGCAAAAAGACAATAAGTTCAGTTAAGATAAAGGTTGACTTTGTTAGGGAAGATACCTGCCTAGGAGGTGACTACCCATCATAACTGCAGTTAGTTAAAATTTAATTTCAGACCATACTTTGTGGTTACTTTAGGTCTTTGATTTTGAGCTTGTCAGGTTACCATGTGGCTCCTTTCCTCCACAATGTTTTTGAGATTCTATTTTGGTGTATGAATCAGTATTCTGTTCCAGATGAAATACATTCTGTGGTGTCACGGAAAAATAATTTCAGGGACATTCACCTAGGGAAAGTTTTAGGCAATGGTGGCAAAGTTTATTAAAGCGAACAATGATAGTACATTCTTGGAGAGGAAAAGAGTGGGCAAGCCAAGTAGTTGTCACGAGATATTTGTTAAAAAACTTGTATTTCTTGGGTTTGGGAAAGAGCAGGCTTTCTTTTAAACTCTTCCTGGATTTTTGGGGTTATGTGCCCTCCCCCTTTATGGGCCATTTTGATTCTTATTGCTCATGCTGCATAGTTTTGCTTCTTCTGGGTATACACCTAGTAAAAGGAATTTCCTTGTCATTTTCTCTTTTTTCTCCTTTCCCATTAGTAAGGTGGAACCCGAAGGTGACTGTAAAGTTGTCTTTCCTTCCTACTCAGTTTTTTTAAAATACTTGATGCCCAGTGCACGAATTCTTGCACCAGTGGTGTCCCTTGGGGCCTGCGGGATCAGGCTAAAACTGGCTTTCCGACATCCCCCAACGGGTCTGGGATTGTGAGAGGTTGCAGGCCAGGCCAAGGAACCCCATCAGTGCAGAGTGGGGGCCAGGCAGGGGATGCGGGAGGTTGGCCAGCCGGGAAGAGATTGCCGGAGGACTCCAGGGTGTACCTGGCCTGTCTCAGTCCCAATCAGCCGGACCCCAGCAGGAAGCTAACCTACCGGTTGGAACATCTGCCCCCTGGTAGGTAGTGCATGTCATAGCAACTGGTTGAATGGTCTGTTGTCTGCCGCCTGGTGGTCAGTGCTTGTCATACGAGCGGTTGAGTAGCCTTAGGATATCATTAGCATATTAAGCTTTGATTGGTTGAAAGGATGACTAGATGATTGGACACTTAGCATATTAAGCTTTTATTATATAGGATTTTTATTGGTTTCAGAGAGAGAGGGTGAGAGATAGAAACATCATTGATGAGAGAGAATCATTGATTGGTGCTTCTTGCACGCCTCATATTGGGGATGGAGCCCACAACCCAGGCATATGCCTTGACTGCAAATCGAACCTTGATTTTCTGCTTCATGGGTCCACACTCAAACACAGAGTCATACCAGCGGGGCCCTATCTGATGTTTTTTGGTTTATTTTATTTTTAAATATTTTTATTGATTTTTTTACAGAGAGGAAAAGAGAAGAAGAGAGAATTAGGAACATTGGATGAGAGAGAAACATCGATCAGCTGCCTCCTGCACACCCTGTACTGGGGATGTGCCCGCAACCAAGGTACATGTCCTTTACCAGAGTCAAACCTGGGACCCTTTGGTCCTCAGGCCAATGCTCTATCCACTAAGGTAAACCGGTTAGGGCCCTACCTGATGTTTTGTTCTGTTTGACAGAATGATGACATTTTCTCTGGTGGGGTGACTGTAAAGCAGTGTTTTTCTTTCTTTCTTTTTTTAAAAAAATATATTTTATTGATTTTTTACAGAGAGGAACAGAGAGAGAGAATCAGAAACATTGATGAGAGAGAAACATTGATCAGCCACCTCCTGCACAACCCTCACTGGGGATGTGCCCACAATCAAGGTATATGCCCTTAATGGGAATCGAATTCGGGACCTTCAGTCTGCAGGCTGATGTAAAGCGATGTTTTTCTGCTTAATCAGATGTCTGGTTCTCTTTGCTCTCTGCTCTGTTGTTAATATCTGTCTACTCTAATAGTCCTGCTGAGAATTGAGCCTGCAACCCAGCCATCTGACCTGACTGGGAATTGAACCATGACCTCCTGGTTTCATAGGCTGATGGCTCAACCATTGAGCTATGCCATCTGGGCAGAGTTTATATTATTTTTTTTAATCATGCCTAAAAATATTAATGTTCTATGACATTTTTTAAGAACTTTGTTTTTAATAGTCCAGTAATTTTTTTGTTAATGACAAGATCCAAACAATAAAAACCTTTCTTTGTCTAATATGAAGCAGTCATTGGATAGCCAAGTGTCAGACTTTGAAGGAATTTTTTAATGGTAAAGAGTTTAGATAGAGGAAATGGAAAGCCATTAAACATTTTTAGAAAGCTAATTCTCATTATAGCAGAGCAAATAGAGAATTGAAGGATGGTAAAGA
Source organism: Lasiurus borealis (assembly GCA_004026805.1). Taxonomy (NCBI): domain Eukaryota; kingdom Metazoa; phylum Chordata; class Mammalia; order Chiroptera; family Vespertilionidae; genus Lasiurus; species Lasiurus borealis. The sequence goes on from PVJN01035448.1 coordinate 16,628, forward strand.
GGTCAACCAGGAGACCTACTGATGACTGTTAAGGGTTTTAAATGGAGACACGTAGCTTTATGAATGGGAAGCAAAGAAAATTTTGAAGTAGATATGCTATAGGGAAAACGAGATGTCATGGATGACATCAGGGTGGGATCACAGTATAAGAGCTATCCAGGTAGGGAGGGTAAGGTGGGTGAAGTAGTATATGGAGCTATTGGAGTCTTTTCTCTGACTAGAGTGAGTTCTTTTGAGAACAGGAACAATGTCTGACTTGCTTTAGCCTCTTGTCAGCTGCTTGGCATATCATAGTAGGTGTTCAGTAAGTGCTTGAATGAATGAATGAATGGATGAATGAAATAAGGTCAGTACAATGTCATTAGTATGGGACAGAATGGTTAAAATAAAAAAGGTCATTAGACATTTCAAAATAGTATATAATGTGTAATTTGCCTTTTATGTATTTGTAGTTATAGCTTGATAACCTTTAAAGTTCACTAGCATGTATATGCAAACACAGGCATATTATTTTAAGATATCTTCAACTTTAATTTCATTTATTTTTAGTATGCTTGTATCCCTGACTATTGGAAGTGAGGAGTGGGGATGTTAATAGAGAAATGTGTGGTTGAACTTTCTCTGTTGCTGTTGGGAGTGGGGTCCTTACAGTATCTCAAGAAAAAGAATTTTCTGAGACTTACATTGGAGGATGAGTGATTTTTATTGACATAAAATTATATTCCTGGGTTCGAAAAGTCCCAGTCCTCTAATCCAGTCCTGGAAGGTGTGCAGCTGGGGATTCAGTAGAGCTAGACAAAAAGCCAACGTCCAAAGCTTTCATTCCATGGTAGAGCTTGGTCTGGTTTAGCTTTAGACTAGCTGCAGTCGATGGGGTCCATATCGTTGTGGGCCACTTGGGCAAATGCAGGGGCGCCAAGCGAGCAGGTCCACTGCAATGAGTCCCAAGAGTGCCAAGTGCTCAAGAGTTAACTTCTTTACTTAGGAGATTAAGTGTCTCATCTTTCTATGCTTGCAGTGGCCAATGACCTGTTCCCAGGTGTGACTGACAAATACCTTTCCTATTTTTTAATTTTTTAATCTTTATTGTTGAAAGTATTACAGATGTCCCCTTTGTAGTATCTTCCCTATTTCACTCATAACTTGACTGAGCATGCATCTAAACTGCAGCTTCCTGGCAAAGCTGCACAAATGAACTGCCTATACTACTCGACCTTCCTTTTACTACTTTACAATTATTCATAACTAGGTTAAATTACAATGATACCAGAGAGAAAGCTTTCACATGGTGATAACCAAGTTTTATTGACAAATGAAATAGAAATATGATTTTTCAATTGATTTTTTTTTTTTGATAGCTTTCATCTGGACATTATTTAGTTTCTTGTGGCTGGCTGTAAATTGCATGCTTGTTAATTTCAATAAGATTGATTATGAAGTAATACTGCAATTTCCTTGGTGCTAGATGTGCCACCCAATGTAAAAGGGTGGAAAATGTGAATCTGAATTTACCTTAACCATTCCTTGTGATTATATTTTTTTAGTCACTGCATCTCATGATTTAGGATTCTTCTTTTCTCAGTGGCTATTTGTGTCTACCTTATTCATAGGGGTGTGTCTTATAGGTATGGGTTAGGAGAAGAAAAAAGTACTCTGGTAAAGAAATTTTAATGCCTGAAATAGTTTACTGGAAATAAGGAAAAAATGCTCTAAATATAATTCTTCAGAATCTTTTTTATTTTTTTAATGTTGATTTTAGAGAGAGGAATAGAGAGAGAAAAACATCAACTAGAGAGAAACAGCATTGATTAGCTGTGTCCCCCTACTGGGGATCAAGCATGCAACCTAGGCATGTGCCCTGATGGGGAATCAAACCATGACCTCTTGGTTCCTAGGTCAGTGTTCAACCACTGAGCAACGCCAGCCAGGGCAAAAAGTTCCCTTTTTAGTCAATATGTTTTTATTTTTATAACTAAAAAATACAAATGAGCTTGAGAATTTTTTTGTTTTCAAAAATAATTTTAAAGTTTTTATGTCATCTGATACACAATTGATTTTCAGTTATTCAGTGGTCCTTAAGAAAATAGGTTTCTTTTCCACTATCATTCAGCAAATGAACTGTGTGACATTTGCTTAGGATTTAAATTAGCCATTATGTAATTCTTCTCCATTCTTCTTTCTGTTATTTTTATTTTATTGATCTACCTACTTATTTATTTATTTATTATATTAAAATGTTCACTTATAAGATTTCCTTTTTCTTTTTGGTTTAAAAATAATTGCATTTTTATTTGTTTATTTTAAACTAGAGAACTGGTGCATGACATTCGTGCATAGGGGAGAGGCTCCCTCAGTCCAGCCTGTTCCCTCTCACAATCCCGGACCCCTTGGGGGATGTCCGACTGCCAGCTTAGGCCCTCTTGGACATCTCCTGAGGGGTACTTTGTGCTGCTGTAGAGGTGGGAAAGGCTTTTGCCACTGCTGTTGCACTTGCCAGCCATGAGCCTGGCTTCTGGCTGAGTGGCGCTCCTCCTGGGGGAGTGCACTGGCCACCAGGGGGAAGCTTCTGCATTGAGCGTCTGCCCCCTGTGGTCAGTGCACGCCATAGTGACCAGGCGTTCTACTCTATAGTCAATTTGCATATTAGCCTTTTATTATGTATGATAATTCTTTATTGTTGAAAGTATTGCATATGTCACTTATAAGATTTTCAATTGTCTGTAAAAAAAGTACTAAGTAACTATAAGGCAAAAAGTACAAACATAGCAAAATACTTGCTCTAAAATGAAAGTATTTCTTTTAAGTTCTGAGATTTATCATTTTAATGAGTTTATCTTTGCCATTTTGTGTGTGTGTGGGTGAAAATGTCCTGTTGGTATACTTTATGAAACTCAGGAAAAGACAGATTTTTCTCAATTCTGGGTTCCCTTTGACTTTTATGCACATCTTCTCACTTTTATCAAATCCAACTTGGAAAAGTTTATAGAAAATATACAGGTATAGCAGTAACAGGAAACCTTGGTTCTAGTGTGGCTTAATTGTTCAAATTGTTTAACTACGTTTTTTTTTTTGTATTTGTCATCTCTAAATATCAAATCTGACCTGTTTCCAAATAAAATACTACAGTCAAAGCATTTTTCAAGATAAAGGTTCTGTATAATAAATTCTCATTTTTATTTATAATCATGCCATTTATAAGCATTGCTAAACTTCTGAGACTGTGTTCTATTCTGTACTTAGAGATTATAATGCCTACATGTAAGGTGATTGTGAAGATTAGATTGGAAAGTGAATATACTTTAAAGTATTTACTCCATGTATTCTGTAAAAGTATTGAGTTTTCTTATAATTTCATATGACTGTTGTACAAATAAGTCACAAACCTTACATATGAACAGGCATAAAATATATGAATCATATTGATGAAATATTTTTGTGATAATTGAACTATAAGGAAACATCAGGATTCTTACATGATTTATTGGGAAAATATTAAATTTCTATTCAAGGGAATTTCTATTGAAGGTCTTTGTTAAAATACGTATATTTTATTGATTTTTTGCAGAGAGAAAGGGAGAGGAGAGAGAGCTAGAAACATCGGTGAGAGAGAAACATTATTAGCTGCCTCCTGCATGCCCCTTACTAGGGAAGTGCCTGCAACCAAGATACATGGTCTTGACCAGAATCGAACCTGGGACCTTCCAGTCCACAGGCTGACACTCTATGCACTGAGCCAAACCAGTTTCGGCTATTGAAGGTCTTAACTTGGCTAAAGAAATAACAGTATTGGTATTTGGTCTTACTAGGTGTTTTGTTAAGCATCTTAAACTTTCAGTATTAAGCAATGTATTCCAAGTGAAATTTCTTCTGAAAGAATCATTTTCTGGAATTGTTTTTGCCTTTTTTGCTACTATATTGATGCTTGGAAATGTGATGTACACAGATGGTAGTTAAGTATATTTACTAAATATAAATAGCACATTATTAAACTGTTGCAGAGTGGTAGCAAATTTAATACAAAGATCAAATGAAAAGTACCTAAAAAGACTTCTGGTGTTTATTTTAATCTAATTTGTGAAGTTTTATATGTCTAGTATTTTTAATCCTGTATATCACTTTTAAAAAAATGTCACAGTAATGTCTGAAAGTATTTAAAATTCTGTGACTCTTTTATCTGCATGGAATAGACTTAAAGGTCAACACTACTTTTTTATGTAGGTTATGGGTGCTACATGTGTGCTTTCAAAGCAGTAGTGAGAAAGCTTGAACTGGGATGGCAGGACGCCCTCATCCTTATGACAGTAACTCCAGTGATCCAGAGAATTGGGATCGGAAATTGCATAGTAGACCTCGTAAACTTTATAAACATTCAAGGTAGGTATCAATTATATATTTCATATATCAAAGCTTTGATAAAAACCAAACTGCATTTGGTTGTGACAAGTCTTTCAGAGGGTGGGGCTTACAAAATATTATAAATATTTCTATTTCTCCTTAAATAACTTTTAGAAGAACATTCCTTTCAATTTTTTTTTATATTTGATGTATTTGAATTTTTATTTGTTTGTAAATATGTAGTATTAAAATGCCTTAGTTAATCCTATGAGTAAGTGAAATACTTAATTGGGAACTCTGGCAAGACAGTTTAGTCTTTTGTATTTGAAACTCTATTAGGAATTTATTTTATTTTGTGAATACATCGTGTATAGATTATATATGATAATTTATAGGCTCTTGACAGTCTTTGTTTCCATACATTTTTAACTATGAATTTATATTGTGTAGTCATCGTGATCCTAATGGGAAAAGCAGCCTTTATATTGTGACTCTGCTGGGTTTATTTAAAGTCTAAAGCATTAACTAAAATTTATTTCAAAAGTTTCAGCTCATTTGTAATTTTAAAGCTTTCATTTTGTGCTTTATTGTGTGGCTTAATAAGGAACACCTCATTTAGAACATTTTATGATTGATATTTTAAGATGCTAATTGACAGCGCATAAACCTCACGTTTATTGCGTGTTTATTGCATGTAAACATGTTTTCATAGAGTATTGTGCTTTATGAATATTAGGAGATATTGAACATTTAACTTATGAAAATTCTCCTGATGTTGATAAATATTAGCTTTCTTAAAAAATTTAAAAATGCTGTGATATTGAAATCCATTTTGTAATTTTAAAGAAATGATTCAGGTACTTTTAAACTGTATGCTATATAGCTATATACTGTTTAAGTCTCCTGACAAGATATTTAACTTTATAGTGGACTTTTGATATGATGAGATCTAAAATGAAAATGTTACGTTGACTTTATTTATCACTATGTACCAATGGTATGAGTGCTTTTTGGTTCATTTTTTTCATTGTGTGTGTG
>PVJN01035449.1:0-22114 GCA_004026805.1 Lasiurus borealis
TACCCTCCCCTGTGGGCCTGGTCACCCCTAATTGCCCTCCCCCACAGGTCTGGTCACCTCTAATTGCCCTTCCCTGCAGGCCTGGGTCCCCCCCAACTGCTCTTTCCTACAGGCCAAGTCACCCCCAACTTCCCTCCTTTGCTGGCCTATTCACCCCTAACTGCCCTCCCCTTCAGGCTTGATCACCCCAAACTGCCCTGCCTTGCAGGCCCGGTCCCTCCCAACTGTCCTCCCTTGCAGTCGTGGTCCCTGTCAACTGCCCTCCCCTGCTGGCCATCTTGTGTCCAAATGGGGGCAAGATCTTTTGACCACATGAGGACAGTTACCTTGTGTGTTGGAGTGATGGTCAGTCTGCATATTACTCTTTTATTAGATAGGATAGAGGACTGGTACTCAGGTGGGGGCTGGCTGGTTTGCCCTGAAGGGTGTCCTGGATCAGGGTGGGTGTTCCCTTGCAATTTGGGTGGCCTGGGTGAGGGGCCTATAGTGGTTTTCAGGCCAGCCATGCCTCCTGGTGACCTAAGCAGAGGCCCTGGTATCTGGGATTTATTTACCAAGCCTTCTGCTCACTCTGCGGCAGTAGCCATTGAAACTTTATTACCTTAAGCAGAGGGCTGGACAGCCAGGGTTTGCAGAAAGCTTGGCTTCCTCCATCGCCAGGGGCAATCCAAGCCTCCCTTCTACTTCTCTGTAGCTGTAGCCATCTTGGTTGGGTTAATTTGCATACTTGCTCTGATTGGCTAGTGGGCATGATGTGGAGTGTAGTGAAGTTATGGTCAATTTGCATATCACTTTTATTAGATAGAATAACTCAATATGCATTTCCCATGAACAAGGACTTCCCCCTACATGACTGAGTGATTCTTTGTGTGTGCAAATCATGTCGTTCCCCTACTCAAAGTCTTCTATAGGTTTTTCATTCACACAGAATGAAATCCAAATTTATTATTGTCTATAAAGCTCTGCATCTGTTCCTTGTATATACCTTAGCCCTCATCCCCTATCACTCTCCCTCCAGCTTTCTCCCCACCAGCTACACTAAATCAGTTAGCACAGGTTATGCCATAGTGAGGTAACAACTCTAAGCCTCAGAGACTTGAAACACAGAAATTTCCATTTTTGTTTTAATTTTGTAAAATTTTATTTGAAAGAGAGACATTGATTTATTGTTCTACTTACATATTCACTGGTTGATTCTTTTTTTCCCATTTTCTTATTAAGACATGTGTACATATCTTCCCATTGCCCCCTCCACCCCACTCACGCACCAGTGTCTTGCGTCCATTCTTTTCAGCCACCTTATAACCATTTCTCTGAATTCTTTCTCTAGCAGGTTGCTTGCCTCTATTTCATTTATTTCCTTTTCTGGTGATGCCTGCTTTTCTTTCATATGCAGGCTATTTCTTTGTCTCCGCATGGTCTCTCTTTTCCAGGTGTCTGGTTATGTAGTTCTCTCTATCCTCATCCCAGGCAAAATCTGACCTTTCCATGGTGGAGTGTAGAGCACCTCTGAATCCACGTGTTTGCACCAATTGGGGACTGGTGTTCTGGGGTTTGCAGCTGCTCGGTGAGTGCTGCAGTTGTAGATTCTCAGGCTTCTGATAACATCCACTCTCCCCTTTAAGATGGCGTGGTTTCCGTGTCCAAGCTGGCAGCTCCAGGAGGGAACTCAGGAGCAGTAAGGGTTGCCCAGTCAGGGGAGCCTCATTCAGCAGCCCCCCAACTTCTCCTGGAGTATTGCTGCCCCTTAACTTGCCAACCATCACCCCCCATGTGACCCTTAGGTGTTCCCTCTGTCTGCTCTGGGACAAGTCTTGGGACATGTCCATCCATTCCCCCACCATCTTTTCTCTCTCAGAACCTTTTAAAGCTGTTTTGGCTGGTGTACTGACATGCTTTTTGTTGTTGTTTATTTTAGTCCTCAAAATGTCATCATCTGATCTCGCTTAAGTTATGGTCTGTCTCAGGCTCTCACAGCAGCTTTCTTTTATGGATTTTCCATCCAGCAAATGTTTCTGTTCTACAGCTAGGCAGATCCGACCACAGCATGCTTGGCTTTGGACCACAGCAGCTCACCCACAACAGCTCCAACTGGTGGTACGCGCAGTTCTCATATTGGCTATAATGCCCGATAACTCTGCTCCAGTCTCATCCTCCGTGAAACACCCAGATCAGCAGCAGGTGCAGCACATGAGCTTTCCACTTGAGATCAGGATGGGCTCCAACGACTGAGCATGCCCAGTGTTGCTTCGCAAGTCCTGCACAGTTAGCATTGCTAGCCATATTCCACTTCTCTGGTTGATTCTTGTATGTGCCCTGACCGGGAATTGAACCCACAAACTTGGTATAACAGGATGATGCTCTAACCAACTGAGCTACCCAGCCAGGGCACACATTTATTTCTTGCTTACATTCATATCTATTAGGGATCAGCTAGGGAGTCTGTTCCCACACTGTTTTCATCTTCACTCTTAAATTCAGGCTGATGGAGCAGCTGCAAGCATGTTCAAACTTGCGCCTATGGGCCAAGGCATACAGACTACTGGCCACAGTTTGATCTAGAACATTTCCATCACCATGCCAGAGACACATTTAAAAAAAAGTACCCTAAAGGGCTTTTCATTGGGTCTTTCCATTAATGGTACTTGTCATTTCTGTTTATAACTCACTGTCCAGAACAAACCACATGGCCCACCCATCTACAGAGGAACCAAGCAGTGCAGTCCTACTTTGTGCTTGGAAGGAGAGAGAACCAGAACATTTGACAAACAGCACTAACAAGTATAAAACTAGCTGCCTTTCTATTCCTTGAATACACACAAATCCATTCCAGCCTCAGGGCTTTCCACTTGCTGACCTGGTTCCTTAGAATTCTCTTCCCCTCTTATCTTTAAGTAGCTCACTTCCTCATTTTATTCATGTGTCTCTGTTTTAATATCACCTCTACAGGTTTACCTTTCTTGACCTTTCCATTTGACATAATGCCATGTTCCCTCGTTCAATCTCTATCTTCCTTCCCTGTTACTTTTTTAAAACACTGATCTCATGTTATTAGAGAGAGGGTGGGTGTGTTTATTGACTGACTCTCCCACTAAAATGCAAACTCCATGAAGACTTTGACTTATTCATTTCCAGCATGTATGATAGTGCCTGGCCTATTAGGCACTCAATAAAGTTCCATGAATCAATGAATAAATAGGATGGGACCCACTGAAAGACTGACTAAGGTTCCCTTCTCCTCAGCAGTGATTGGATAGACCCAACCAACATTTGCCTTGGTAACTCCATTTTTGTTTGTTCCCAATGCATCTAAACTCTAATGGACAGTTTTTTCTCAAAATACCAAATCCCTGCAGAGTCCTACAGGCCTGAGAGCCATTCTGTTTCTGATGTCTCTGTTCTAAACAATTATTTGTTCTTTTTAAAGAGTAGCTTTCAGTAGAAAATTTTATTTCCAAGTCTATAGCCATGTATTGATGACACTGTGCTATGGTCTAATCACATTTATGGTTAGATGAACATTATGGTGAAATATGCATAATTCTTAGAGTCTCTTGTTATTTATAACTGCTACTTTGGAAATATTTAGCATCAGTTGAAATAGGGGCATTCTTATCCCTCCACCACTGATTCTAGATCCTATATAATAAAGAGGTAATATGCAAATTGACCATCATGCCCTCATACAAGATGGCCACTCCCGTGTGGTCACAAGATGGCTGGGCCCATGTCATCACAAGATGGCTGCTCCTATGTCATCACAAGATGGCCACCACAAGATGGCCAACAAGGGAGGGCAGTTAGGGGAAACCAGGACAGCAGGGGAGGGCAGTTGGGGTGACCAGACCAGCAGGGGAGAGCAGTTGGGAGCAACTGGGCATACAGGGGAAGGAGGACAGTTGCAGAGGAGGGGGGACCAGATCTGAAGTGGAGGGCAATTAGGGGCAACCAGGCTGGCAGGGGAGGACAATTAGTGGTGACCAAGCTGGTAGGGGAGGGAAGTTGGGGGCAATCAGGCTGGCAGGGGAGCAGTTAGGCATTGATCAGGCTGGTAGGGGAGTGGTTAGGAGGTGATCAGCCTGGCAGGCAGAAGTGATTAGGGACAATCAGGCAGGCAGGCAGGTGAGTGGTTGGGATCCAGCAGTTCTGGATTGTGAGAGGGATGTCAGATATCGGAGAGGGTGTAGGCTGTGCTGAGGGACACACACAACCCCAGTACATGAATTTCATGCACCAGGCCTCTAGTCTCTTTATAAATATACTGGTGGCCCAGTGCAGGAATTCATGCATAGTGAAAGGAAATTAATTATAAAGAATACTTTAATAGCACTATTTGCCCTTTATAATAGAAGTGTCAAGCAAATTCATCATTGACAATGATAGATGGAAACACATGTGTGTGACTGGTGCCAGCGAGAGTTTTATATATATATATATATATATAATAAAAGCATAATATGCTGATTAGACCAGACATTCTTCTGGATGACCTTCCAGATGAAGCCAGGGCTGCAAGGGAAGCCTGCCAGTGGTTGGAGGGAAGCCTGGGTTCCAGGTGTGGGAGAGAAGCCCAGGTCCTGGGTACCAGCAGCCAGAGGAGGAAGGCCTGCTCTTGCATGAATTTCATGCATCGGGTCTCTAGTATATAGAATAAACTTGCTTAATTAGATCTGCTTTCTGATTTATTTAAACTTTTTCCAGCCCAGTGAAGCACCCCAACTTTTCTTTCAGGTAATTGTCAGCAACACAGCAATAAATATAAACACGAAGCAGATTATTATTGTAGGTCACACAGGGAGAACAAAGAGTAAAATATTTAACTACAGCAGTGTTTGATTATATTCTGTGCAGTGAGAAAATCTGGAGTCATTTTCAAGGTCCATTTCTTCTTTTCAGTTGGGTTAAGTTTCTAACTTTCTAAATCTCCATTTTCCAGCTAATGAAAAGAAAATAGGATTCCACCAAGTCTCTTATCTATACTCTAGAACTTCTGTGAAGATCAAATGATATGAAGCATGGGAAAACACTTCACAGACATTTGGTTAAAGTGTAAAATGTTTCCACCTGGCTATATAAGCAAGCCATATTCCTGGGCTGAAGAAACTCCAAGGAGGCCAATTGCTAGGGAGAGAAAGCTGGACATTGCTACATGATATTATTACCCAGCTTCCACAGCCACCGTTTCCAGGCTGGGCTGGGCTGTGGGCCGCATTTGTGCCATGGGGATCTCGTCAGCATCGGCTACAATTTGGTGGGGTGTTGCTCCAGGGTAGTGGTGGTGCCTGTGTCCCACTTGGGGGAAGCTGGTTGTTGCTGTGTGGGCACCAAGTCCACAGTGCCCTTTCTCTGTATATGGCCAGTGCACATCATGGCGCTCCTGCATTGAGCATCTAGCCCCTCGTGATCAGTGCGTGTCATAGTGACCTGTAAGATGGACACTTAGCATATTATTAGCCTTTTATATATATAGATGTCTGGGTGAAAAACCTCTCTGATCATTGCAACCAAAGTTTGTGTGCCCAGGTTAAGTCTACCTAGTTTCTAATTGGGGGTGGTCTGTGAACTACTCAGGGGGTTTTATATTATGATGAACTCCATTATCTGTGCCCCAACTATAGAGAAGTCCCTGCTGTGACAACATGGTATATTTAATCTTAATACATATTCCAAAACTACACTTATGACCCAGTTCTTTGGGGTCCACTTTAATTGGTGAAATATTAACCGTTCAATACAGATTGAAGAATTTTTAATATCTTAATGTTCTTAATGCAATAGCAAACACACGTGCGTGCGCGTGCGCGCGCGCGCACACACACACACACACACACACACACACACACACACACACACGGTATTCTAAAACCCATCCCTGCTACAGACATCTCCAGCTTTATATATATGTAGTGATCACACCATGTATACTGTATTTAGTGATTTGTTTTCTTTTCCTGTTTTGCTTACTGCCGGAGTTCTTTTCCCAGCCTTACAAAGGGTTCAGCATTCTGGAGAAAGGGGCTGGCCATAGATTATTAAGGAGTCCAAGGCCGAAAGATATTTTTGAAAGGCATTAGAGGTCAGAGTAGCTTCAGCTGAAGGAGCTAGAAGACTCTCCTTGTCTCAGGACCCTGTGCTTTTTTTAAACACAATTTATCCCAAGGCAAGGTGAAAATATACACTTCAAAGGGTAAGATATCAAAGGGTTTATTGAGATTGTCAGTTTGGGGAATAGCCTACAGCTGTTCAGGTGTTTGGCCAACAGGAGGCAATAAAATGCCCTGAGCTGTCTGGCAGTTAACAATCCCATTCAGGTTTGGAGGAAGTGCCATTTAGCCATTTCCAACAGGTAAATTACATATGTGGCTCACCCTTGTTGAGCCCACCAAGCCCATCAAACTTTTGATGGAACTCTTGTAATTATTACATGCTGAAATTGGTTCCCGGCAGCTTACCTCCCCACTTCTTTCACATTGTACCCCCATTACCACCCCCAAATTAGATAATCCTGTGAACCACCTACCAGGTCTCCTTCCATATTTTTTACCATACCACTTATAAAATCATATACAAATGGACATACTTACACATAATATGCTAATGGATTGTTTCTGACCTACTTGACTGAGATTCCTTTCATCTTGTCTCACTCACTGTCCCTCCAGGGAGGTAAAGGCACTTACCTGACTGGTGAGTTTGGCTCAGCACTATTTTTCTCTTGGTTAAGAGAAAGGAAGCATCGTCAGCTTCAACCCTGTAGGCCTGTCACAGGAGTCAGTCGTGGGGGAAGCCACACCTGGGTAGGTGTGAAGGATGCAGAAGGTACACTGACCGACCTGCTCCATTTAGCCCTTCAAGCCCTGCTGTCCATCCAGGCATCATCTGGAATTACTCCCTCTGCCTGACTCCTATGTCTGCCATCCAGTGGGAGGAGTGTTATTTATTCGGTCCCCTAAAGCTCCACCCCTATATACATTGCCAGTGTCAAGTCAAGTAGCAGCAAGGACCAACTGAAACTGGTTGTCACCGCCAATGTGCCACCATTCACATGTGCACAGGGCTGAACTCTCCCCCCGTCTCCACTCACACCACCAACCCAGGAGCAGGCCCAGGGAGAGGGATGGAGAAGGAAGATCCACACCCCCCATCCCGTAGCTGAGCTGTGTCCTTAGGGAAAGGACTGTGAAATGGACAGGAAACTGGATTTTAATCATAAACTTTGAAAGAACCACTAGAATGGGCTTCATTTGGCCAAAGAGACCCAAGTGTTGTTTTTTGGCATTAACGTTTTCCAGCTCCAGGGCGAGTGGAGTTTCTGAAAAAGAAAAGTTACTGGGAAAGCCTAGGTGTTCTATGTTCTGTGAATAGAGATTCTTCAATGAATCCCACTGCAGATATAGAAAGAGAGAATCACAGATAGAGAAGATAGAGAGCTCTCTCCAGTTCACAGGAGAAGGGAACTAGTGGCAACACTTGGATAAGGAAAGAAAATCCAGATTAGCAGAATTATTATATGAAAGGAATGTTTTATTAGTTTGGTTAGGGAAATGGAAGGTGGAGAGAAAGAAAGGGAAATGAGTCATTCCAAGATGGGATAGAGATAGCAGGTCTAACCAGTATAGACTGGAAGACTACAGGGCATGCATATAATTAGCTTAAAAGGCCAGTTAAGGTTGTGTTTTAGATTGGTGCTTTTTGTGCCCACTTACAAGGCTTGGGCCCTGGGAATGGTAACAAAAAAATCTCAGGGAAATACTGAATTCCAGCTATTCCTCCATAAGTACTAAATATAAGTATCCAAATGCATATGTATATATTAGAGATCCATAATAAACAATATGAAATATGTATATATAAAAAGCAATTTAGTATAATTCATTAACACTCTATGAAATCTATTTTACAATACCATAAGATAGCTAAGGAAAAGGTTATTTTCAAGTTATCTCTTTTCTAATTTATAACAAACTTGCTTCAGTCTCATCTTCAAAATGTCTTCACAATAAAATGTCTTTCACAGAATTTTTTTAAATAGCCCTGTACACTTAGACTTCTTCATTAGAATGCCTTTTTATTCACTATTCTTTCAGAAATTCTTCCAGTCAGCAACTTCTTTGGAAATCCAGAAAGCAACCTCCTGAAACTGTAACATTACCCAATCTGCAGACTTTATAATTGCGCAGTCAAATGAGTTTGCATTTGCCATCCTAAGCACATTTAGGAGGCAGCATGGCAAGGGGACATGGGCTGCAGAGCCTCATAGACCTGCGTTTGGATCCTGGATCTGCTATTTACTAGTTATGTGACCTTTAACAACTTGCCTAAACTTGCTGAACTTCACTTCCTTCATCAGTTCTTTCAGTTATCTATAGTTGCATAACAAATTATCCTAACTTAATAGCTCGAAATAACAAGCATTTATTCTCTCACACGGTTTCTGTGAGTCAGGAATCTGGAGGAGTTTAGCTGGATGCTTCTGGCTCAAGGTCTGCCAGAGGCCAGACATTGGTCAGGGCTGTAGTCATTAAGACATGGTTGGCTGAAAGGACCTACTTTGCTCACTCACAGGGCTGTCAGCAGGAGGCCTCAGTGCCTCCAACACATGAGCCTCTCCATGGGGCTGCTGAGATGCCTGCACCGCATGGCAGCTGGCTTCCCAGCCAGTGACAGAGAGAGCAAGGAGGAGGCCCAAGGTCTTTTCTCAGCCTGTCTCTTCTGCTGTATTCTCTTCATTAGAAGTGAGTGACTGAGTCTGCTCCCACTCAGTGGGAGGGGATTTAGGCTCTAACCTCTAAAGGGGGGAATAGCAAAAATAAATAAATGAATGAATGAATGAATAAATAAATAAATAAATAAGGTTTAAGATAATTACAAATATAAAACAGGAATAATAATATTTATTGTATTGCACCCTTGAAAAAATCAAAGTTAAGCATTTAGAACTGTGCTGGCTTCAAAGTAAATATTCATCTACTTAGTCCTTATTAAGCACCTATTACTGAACTCCATGATAAGAATATGATTGTGATAAAATCCAGCAGAGTCCCTGTCCTCATGAAGCTCCCAGTTTAATGGGAAGATAGACACTAATCAAATAATACATTAATCAATGTCAAATCACTGCTTCACATGTGATGAAATGATGTTGAACTGAGATCTCAAAGAAGAATAGGAGTTGACTGGGTGCAGGAGGAAGAGAAGAGCGTTCTGGGTAAAAGGGACCACAGGGGCGAGCTGTGGGTGTAAGTGTGGAAAGGACAAGGCCAGGGTGGTGGGTGTGGCGGGGCAGGGGAAGCGCTGCCCACAAAGGCTAAGGAGATAGCAAGGAACTAGCCTCTGTTCTGCTCTGTCTGGAGGGGAAACACTTCATATGCTGTTATGAGAGAGGTGGCTGCCGGGAGTTGATGGCAAAGGGACATGAGAACTTTAGGGGGTGATGGGTGTTCTCTGTCATGATTGTGGTAGTGGTTACAAGAGTGTGTTTGTTGGAAATCATAGAACTGTAAAGAGGGTGAATTTTTCTATACATAAATTATACCTCAATAAGTCTGAGCTTTAAAATATACACTTTTATGCAGGCACTTTTGTGGAAAGGTACTATAATGTGAATTATTTTGGATTTTTTTCCAAAGAATGTTAATCAACAGAAGACTGTCACGAAGAAGTTTAACCTGTCTAGTGGTGCTGTAGCTAAAACCCTATGGTCAGTGAGACTGAGCTGTGTGTGTGTCTGTGTGTGTTTTGGTGGGAGGAATAAACACAGCAAAGTAAACTAAATATAGTAAAGTTTTGTTTTTTTTTGTTTTTCATTAAAAGTAAGATGTTTACAACTATGTAAAGCATGAAAGGAGGGAGTTTTCAGAGATGATAAATCAAGTTACTTTAATGTACGTACTGACCTTTTTGGTTGCTCTATTTTTATTCTGAGAAGATGTTGCTGTATGAATACAGTTCCAAAATCAACAATGATGCTTAACAATGGAATTTAAGAAACTATTATTTGATACAGAAGCAATAACAGACACAAAGTAAAACAGGTTTTCCTGGCTCAGAAAGTGATAGGATGCCTGTAATCTTATCCTTAGGCCAGATAACTGATGCTATGAAGCTTTTATGAAATTAAAGATTACTGAGTAGTACTGTGTTCATTATAGCATTGGACTTCACTTCCAAGAGCTGAGCTCTTGAGATTTCCAATATAAAATGCTGTCAATGAAGAAAGAATGAATTGCATTGTATAAATTTACCACATTTTATTTATCTACTAGAGGCCCAGTACACAAATTTATACACCTGTGAGGTACCTCAGCTTGTGGGGATTGAGCCAAAATCAGCAGTCCAACACCGCCTGCTGATCCTGCTCATCCTGGCCCCACTATGCCTGTGGGTGCTGCTTGTAGGCTTGCTGTGGTCTCTGGGCTGCGGCAGCCAACCTTGAGCCCTGCATCTGGCATCCGCCCATCAGCCAGCTGAGTGACGCTCCTGCTGCGGGAGTGCACTGACCCACCAGGGGGCAGCTCCTACATTGAGCACCTGGCCCCTGGTGGTCAGTGCATGTCATAGTGACTGGTAGACTGGTTGACTTGACAGGTCAAATGGTCACTTAGGCTATTATAGAGATTACAAAGCAATGGGAAACAGTCTATAACTGTTCTCCACACCGAGGATGAATTTCACTAACAAAAGAAGCCATGTACAAACGTGCATCTTGTAAGATTGCATTTCTGTAAGGTACAATATTCGGCAAAGCTAGTCAATGCTGCCACCCATCAGTAGAGCTGACCCCTGCAGAGGGGCTGGGGAGCCACTGACTGGTATGGATAAGGTTCTGTTTCTTGATCTGTGAGCTGGTTACACGGGTGTGTTCACTTTGTGATAATCATTAATGATATGTATACTTTTATAGATGAATGTTATATTTCATTAAAAGGTATTTTTTAAAACTAAAAATGAAATATATAAAACAATTCCTGGAGATTTGTTTCCTAAAACAGAAAAGGAGGGCATTAGCCCATGCTTTCACCATGGTCACAAATTGCGCCAATGGAAGGCTGCTACACACGAGGCTGCAGAACTGACCTCCTCCCTGAGGAGCCCGCCTCTCCGAGCAGGGGCCATGGGAAGCAGCACTCAGGGAGGTAAGGAGTTCAGTGGCACCGACCAAGCCTCGCCATCAACAAGGTAATCAGAACTGATCACCCTCACTTGCTCATTGTAAGGTTTGGAATTTTGCACAGTAATCCAGTAGCTTAAAAACTGACCCAGCCTGGCTGGCTTGATTCAGTGGTTAAGCATCAACCTATGAACTAGGAGGTCACAATTTAATTCCAGGGCAGCGCACATGCCTGGGTTGTGGGCTCGATCCCCATTAGGAGATCAGCAGGAGGCAGCTGATCAATGATTCTCTCTTATCGTTGATGTTTCTATCTTTCTTTCCCTCTCCTCTCCTCTCTGAAATCAATAAAAATATGTATATTTTTAAAAACTGACCCATAGAGCCATCGCGGTTTACTTTTGGGTTTCGGAGGGTGTAGGGCTGATGCCAATTAAGGAATCTTGTTCTCTCCAATCGAAGACCCTGTAAGATTTGGATATGTCCTTCATATTTGACTGGATTTATAGTGGTCTTAGCAGTGTGCTACAGTTTTTAGGATTATATAAGAAAACTGGTAAATTGATATTTCTTGGATTGGATAATGCAGGGAAAACAACATTGCTACGCATGCTAAAAGATGATAGACTTGGACAACATGTTCCAACGTTACATCCCACTTCAGAAGAATTAACCATTGCTGGCATGACCTTTACAACTTTTGATCTGGGAGGACATGTTCAAGCTCGAAGGGTGTGGAAAAACTACATTCCTGCTATCAATGGCATTGTATTTCTGGTGGATTGTGCAGACCATAAAAGGCTGTTAGAATCAAAAGAAGAACTTGATTCACTAATGACATATGAAACCATTGCTAACGTGCCTATACTGATTTTTGGGAATAAGATAGACAGACCTGAAGCCAGCCATTAGTGAAGAGAGATTACGAGAGATGTTTGGTTTATACGGTCAGACAACAGGAAAGGGCAATGTATCTCTGAAAGAACTGAATGCCCGGCCATTAGAAGTTTTTATGTGCAGTGTGCTCAAAAGGCAAGGTTATGGAGAAGGCTTCCACTGGATGGCACAGTACATTGACTAATACCACCAACCTGCTTCAGGTCCAGGTCTTGCCACTGAGGCCTACTCAGAGATTTGATTGTTGAACATGCATAACTTGAATTCAATAGACTTTTGTTGGTTAGAAAAATATATTTTTTAGATTATTAATAATATATCAACTTAATTTGAGTGACAATTGAAAACTGATTCAAGTAAGTTTGAATATCACAATGTTAGCTTTCTAATTCCATGAAGATAATTAGTTTTTACTGTTTATAATCTGAAATGACCCCCAGCGCCATTTATAAACAGCGACTTTTCAGCAGTACATTTGAAGCACTTTTTAACAATATGAAACTACAAATATAAACTATAATTAAAAGCTCATCATGTTAAATTTTTTATGTACTTTTGGAACTAGTTTTTAAATTTTAGGTTATATGTCCACCTATCTTAAATATACAGTTAATAATTAGCTTATTGATGATTGCATGATGCCTTATAGGTTTCAATAATATTTTTTCTTATGCAAATGTCATGCAATAAAATAGACCCTTATGTTTGGAATGAATAAATAAATAAATAAATAAATAAATAAATAAATAAATAAATAAAAATAAAAACTGACCCATAACACTTCTGTAGGGCTTGGGAGTTAGAAAAATCTGTCTTCTAGTATTTCTGATGATGTATAAGCAAATTTATCAAACACAATGTTATTCTGGTCCCTTTGCCAGAAACTGTGGAAGTGACAAAAAGATATAGAAGACACTTCCTTGGCTTTAATAAGCTGATGATCTATGGGCAGTTGGTTCACACCATGAAAAGATTAACCAAAGGTACATAGCAGCCTACAAGGTTTGAATGAGGAAGCTCTGATTAAATGCAGCTATTGGCAAGCAAGGTAAATTTACTATGGTCAGTAAAGGACAGGGAAAGCAAAGGAGACAGAAACTGAGCTAGAATTTCAGGGAAGGATTTTAAAGGAATAAAGTAGACATGGAAATGTGAAGAGAAATTTAAGAAGGGAGATTAATGGTGTAAACAAAGTTGCCAAAGGATTAATACACAAAAGGGAGGGTGCTGTGGCTCCATCTCTGAGAACACATAGTCAAAGAAGCTGTCCAGCATTATAAGTAATTCAAATCTTTACTGGGACCTTTCAAAGGCTGTCGGCAGGGAGCCATTGAATTGGTAATTCTTAGCATCACTTCTTAAAATATCCTTTTCTACATTCCTGGAGCTCTAATATCTCACATATTGCAGCTGTAACTAGACCAGGGGTTGGCACATTTTTTTCTGTGAAGGGCCAGATAGTAAATATTTTAAACTTCTCTGGGGCAGATAGTCTCTGCTACAACTACTCAACTCTGCTGTTGTAGCACAAAAACAGCCAGAGACAAACTGCAAATGCTGGAATGTGTTCCAATAAAACTTTATTTACAATAACAGGTGGAAAGCTGGATTTGGCATGTAGGTCATGGCTTACTTAGCCCTGAATGAGACTCATCCAATAGTGGACAAAGACAACTCTGCCTCACAGCCTACTGTGTCCTTTTCATTTTTCTCTCCCCTCTTATTCTTTTGCTATTTCTCTCTCACAATTAAATTTTATTCTTTCTAATATCAATCCTTTCTTTATTCTCACCCAAACATATATTTTTATTGATTTTTAGAGGGAGAGAAGTGGAGGGAGAGAGAGAGACATTGATCAGTTACCTTCCATATATGTCCTTATAGGAGATTGAACCAAAACCTAGTTATGTGTCCTGACCAGGAATTGAACCTAACATCTTTTGGTATATTGGATGACATTCCAAGCAACTTGGCTCAGTGGATAGAGCATCGGCCTGTGGACTAAAAGGTCCCAGGTTTGATTCTGGTCAAGGGCATGTACCTTGGTTGTGATAGATGTTTCTCTGATAGATGTTTCTCTCTCATCGTTGTTCCTGACTCTCTATCCCTCCCCCTTCCTCTCTGTAAAACATCAATAAAATATACTTGAAAAAAAGAATCAGAGTCAGTGGGTTCAGATAAAATGGGAATCCCAGACATATCAGGGAACTGTGGACTCCTTCTAACCAGGGAAGTGAGGTAATCCAAGTGATATCTTAAGGAAACTAATCTGACAGCACTGTGTAGAATAGATTGTTGTAGTATAAGCGAAGCAAAGAGACCAATTAGGAGGTGAATGCAAAGAAGCTAGATGTGAACTCTAAGCTAGGAATGGAAAGAAGAGATGGGTGTGGGACAAAGTATGATTCAAAGATTAGCTGAAATTAACAACCAAATAGATGCAGAAGAAGAAGGCAGAGGAGTCAAAGAAACCTGAAATACAGAGACTAAGTAGGAAAACACTTGCATCATTTTAATCTCCTTTTTGAGTTCCCTTCTCCTTACCCCAGACATGTCAGTGTTCCTCAGGTTTCTTTCCTCAGCGCCCCCTCTCTTCCTTTCCCTTCCCACTTCATAAAATTTTCCTGGATGACATGATTCAGATTCATAGCTTTGACTATGACTTCTTTGGTGATGATTTCCAAATCTCTTATCTATAGCCCAAATGTCTCTGGTGAGCTGCAGACTCATTTTTTCAATTTCCTGTTTGTTTTTCCCAGGACTCATAGACCCTTCCCTCGGGGTCTGGTTGAGGTTGATTTTACCCTACTTTCAATGCAGTGAGTTGGCCTATCACTGTTATATGGGTGCAGGTGGAAGAAACAAGACTCTTGTTCAGTGACAAAGGTCCTTACAATCAGCATGAGTGCAGCTTTTTGACATCAGTCTCCTTGCACCAGGTCTCATAGGGTAGAATGGAGGGCCAGATGACATGCCTCTTATGCAGTGGACTGAGTGGCAGGAGAGGGACGCTGAGCTTGAGGAACCTGCTGTTTTATTGCAAACAGTAAGCAAGCTTGCCTCTTGTCCTAGGAGAAGTCCCCCAAGGTTACTCATTGCAAAAACATGCTGGAGAAAGGATCCAGGTAAAGAGCAGCCAGAGCCTTGCATTAACACACTCAGCAAGAGTGTGGAGGGGGCGAGGAGACCCAGAGAAGGCTGTCTGTTCCAGCAGTCAGCATGACCAGAACAGAATTCACCAACTTCTACCTTAGACAGTGCTTCTGTTTCCAGTTTTAGTAAAAGGCTAAACCAGGAACTGGCAACTATCTCAGGCCCTACCCTATGACTTACTCCCCACATCCAGTTAGCCATGTATCAGTTTCCTGTGGCTGCTGTAACAAATTATTACCAACCAGGTGGCTGAAAACAGTTCTGGAGGTCAGAAGTCTGGAATTAAAGTGTCAGTATAGCTACGTTACCTCCAAAGACTATAGAGGAGAATCAATCTCTTGCTTCTTCCAGCTTCGTGTGGCTCCAGGAGGTCCCTGCTTTGGGGACACATTATTTCAGCCTTTGCCTCCATGGTCACATCCTCTTCCTCTTCTCTCTGTCAAATCTTCCTCTGCCTTCAGCCTGATTCTTATAAGGACACTTGTTATCAGATTCAGAGCCCACATGGATAATGCTGGATAAACACTTCCATAATGTAATCACATCATTTGCCATATAAGTTTGCTTGTTTATATATATAGAGGCCCGATGCACGAAGATTTGTGCAAGAATGGGCCTTCCTTCCCACAGGTGTTCCGCAATGCCCCAGCCACTCTGGGCCTCTGGGTAGTGTGGGAAGGCAGAAAGGCAGCTCTGGCAACCAAGGGAAGGAAGGCCCATTCTTGCAGGGCCTTCTCTGGTTCCTCCCTTCCCCCCCACATCTTGCGCCTGTGTATGCAAATTAACCCACCACCTTTGTTGTGTTAATTTGCATACTCACTCCTGATTGGTTGGTGGACATCCCAAAGGTATGGTCAATTTGCATCTTTCTCTTTTATTAGTGTAGATATATATATTAATAATATTTACAGGTTCTATAAATATTAGAATATAGACATCTCTTTTTGGCTAAGTTTACTGCAGTCACTGAGTTCCAACCTGGATTTGAATCTGGCATAACTGTTCACTAGCTACATGTTCACAGCTTCAACCATTACTTCTATGTAGTTAACTTCTAAATTCAACACCTGTGTATGCAAATTAACCTACCATCTTTGGGCAGGATGGGAAGGCAGGCAAATGATGAGATTACATTATGGAGGTGTTTATCCAGCATTATCCATGTGGGCTCTGAATCTGATAACAAGTGTCCTTATAAAAATCCCCTTTGGGTTTTTTTTTTAAATTTTTTTAAAAATATATTTTATTGATTTTTTTACAGAAAGGAAGAGAAAGAGATAGAAAGTCAGAAATATCATCGACGAGAGAGAGATATTGATCAGCCGCCTCCTGCACGCCCCACAGTGGAGATGCGCCTGCAAGCAAGGCACATGCCCCCAACCGGAATCCAACCCAGGACCTTCCAGTCTACAAGCCAACGCTCTATCCACTGAGCCAAACTGGTCTCGGCCCTTTGGGGATTTTTTTTTTTAAAACATTTTATTGATTTTTCACAGAGAGGAAGGGAGAGGGATAGAAAGTCAGAGACATCGATGAAAGAGAGACATCGATCAGCCGCCTCCTGCACGCCCCCCCACTGGGGATGCGCCCACAACCAAGGTACATGCCCTTGACCGGAACCGAACCTGGGACCCCTCAGTCCACAGGCCGACGCTCTATCCACTGAGCCAAACCGGTCCCGGCATCCTTTGAAGATTTTTAATCATTGATCAATACTGTCACCTTTTGCCCATTTATGTTAGTTGTCAATGTGTTCAAAAATCAGCAGCTGTAGAAAGGAAGCATGGGCTTCAACTGCACCAATGTCCCCTGGGTCCTATGTTGGCAAGGCTTCCATGGACATAAGAAGCCATTTGCATCACCACCACCCCAAAAACCTTCCCCTACTGAAAATTAATATGGTGCATGGGATTCCTGCAGTTGAGCAACCAGGAATTCTCTCTTGTCAGCTCCTTTAGATTTATAGTTCAGTGCTCAGATTTCAGTCCTGAAAGTAAAAATGACCCTGACTATCATCTGCCTTCTCAGTGAGTTCTCTAGGGGTTCTGTGCAATCCAGTGAGAGTCAGCCTAGATCAGGGGCATTCATAATCAGCATTTCTGTCCTACAGCCTACTGAAGACACAGGTCCATAAATCCTGAAAACTTATGAAACACTTAGCTGAGATGAATTACCCAATTAATCTCCAAGGATGATAACCAAATGATTTATTTTTTAAATTATCATTATTTATTAACAAACTAGAGTTCCGGTGCATGAAATTTGTGCACTCAGGGTTGGGGGCCCCTCAGCCGAGTCTGCTCCCTGTTGCAGACCAGGAGCCCACAAGGAGCAGGCCTAAGCTATCAGTTGGATATCTTTAGCGCTGCCTTGGAGGTGGGAGAAGCTTCTGGCTGAGCAGCGCTCCCCCTGTGGGAGCACACTGACCACCAGGGGGTAGCTCCTGCATTGACCATCTGTTCTCTGGTGGTCACATCATAGCGACCAGTCATTCTGCCTTTTGGTCAAGTTGCATATTAGCCTTTTATTATATAGGATTAGAAAGCTGATAAAGATATTTTTCATGAGTTTCCACAGGGGAAATTGGAGTCAATGAGTAACCAAATTCCAGTCCCTTTAAGGTCTCTCAACAGAAGAACAGCAGAACCCAGACTCACTGCCGCAAGTGGAACCCATGGGGGAGGGGCACTGGAACCTGCTCATCTCCCTGTGTGGTAGTCATAACCCATCGAAGCTTCTATCCTCTGTCAGCCACACACCACAGCTCTGCCCTGCTCCTCTCATGGAGCTGACAGATGTTACAGTCTTGGCGGAAATGAGAATGTTATGCTCTGGGAAGGTTGATTGACTTGCATATTAGTTTAACTTGAAATAAATTGTAATTAGCAAGAGTGCTTTTAAATCATGAATCCCTTAATTATTATGTATTACATAGCTGGCTCTGTTGGTGGTATGTTATGGTTTAGAACACAAAATCTGGAGCCAAATATCAGGATTTGAATCTCACTACCTGGATGATTTTGGTCCAGTTGCATGATTTCCATAATATGGGCATCATGATAGTTTCTGCCAGATAGTGTCATCTTGAGGACTAAATGAGTCAATATAGGTAAAATCACAGCCTGGTTCAAGGGACATGGTAGGTGCCCAGGAAATAATCATTAAGGACTTGGAACTTTTATCACAACAAAAAGAAAACATGAGCGTGTCTCTCATGTTTTTCTGTCACCACAATCTTTCACTAGATGGGCCCTGGCCAACCATCTAGCAGACTCACTAACCCCCTCACATCCCTCTTCTCTTTCCCTGATTCCTCTGTTTTTCTCCATCTCTCCTTCTGTTGCTTCATCTCTCTCTCTTCTCCTTACCTCCCCTTTTTCTTTTTATCTTCTTTTCATTTCCTCTTCCTGTATCCTTATCATCTAAGACAATGAGAGACCCTACAATTGGCCGGGTCTGCTTGTGGGAAATATGTTTGTCTCCTGAAGTATCCAAAAAAAACAACCAGTAAAGGCCTCTGAATATAGTCCTCTTTTTGTTTTTAACTTTATTTTTTATTGTTGACCCTATTACAGATGTCCCCATTTTCCCACCCTTTGCCCGCCTCTGCTAAGCCCCGGCTTCCCCTTCCTCTGGCCATCACCACACTGTTGCCTGTGTAAATGGGTTATGCATATATGATCTTTGGTTAATCTCTTCACCTTCTTTCATCCAGTCCCTCTCTCCTCTCTGACAGCTGTCAGTCTGTTTCATGCGTCCATGCCTCTGTTTCTATTTTGTTCATCAATTTATTTTGTTCACTAGATTCCATATGTAAGTGGAATCATATGGTGAATATACTCTCCTTACTGAACTGACTCTGTGTCTTTGTCTTTACCCCACTTTTTATATTGTCTCTGTCTACTTGCCTCTGTCTTCACTTCTGTCTCCACCTCTGGCTGCCTTTCTGAATCTGTCTCTTTCTGACTCTTTTTGTCTCTTAGAGTTCCTGTCCTTCTCTGTTTCTCTTTGTATCTATTACTGTCTCTTGCTGTGTGTGTGTGTGTGTGTGTGTGTGTGTGTGTGTGTGTGTGTGTCCTCAGCGGTCGGAGGTAAGCTCCCTGGGCTCT
The DNA here is from genome assembly GCA_004026805.1 of Lasiurus borealis. NCBI lineage: Eukaryota > Metazoa > Chordata > Mammalia > Chiroptera > Vespertilionidae > Lasiurus > Lasiurus borealis. The sequence continues at coordinate 19,270 of PVJN01035449.1, forward strand.
CTGAAAACCTGGTAGAAAACAAATGGGGGAAAGACCTTCATGCAGATCCTTTCCCTGCATTGCAATATGATTGAGAGGACTGTTTTCTCAAACTAGATGAACTATCAGCACAACCTTGCAGTCTTTTCTGGAACTCCAGGGCCTCAGGTCCCTCTCGATAGCCCCTGAAGTAGCGGGGACTTTAAGCAACATGTCCCTGGGCAGCTCTCTAAATGGAGCAGAGGTGGTGATAATCAAGACAACTTACATGAAAGTTCCCTGGGCACATATTTAATGATACACATGATTATGATTGTACTGCATGGTAATTCAGCATAACTGGTAAGGGTTCATTTAAATGACTGTAATTAGTATTGCTTTTTCACAGCTAAGCCATATTTTATTTTCCCTTTCTACACTGCTAATTCGCCAGCATCTGTAATCATTGTCAATGTTGATAATTTCATACTGTTTAATCATCACACCCAATGAGGATACACATGGACACACACACGTGGACACACACACACACACTCACATGCACACATGCACACACACACATACAAAAAGAAAGTCTGGATCCATCCCTCCAAAACAAGGATTCCTTTGTCCCTAGCTCACTTACTTCCTTCTTCAGTTCCATCCATCTCCTTCTCCCCAATCCTGGCCCTGTAGTAACTGAGGTTTCTTTAGAGCAGTGGTTCTCAACCTTTCTAATGCCACGACCCTTTAATACAGTTACTCACGTTGTAGTGACCCCCAACCATAAAATTATTTTTGTTGCCACTTCATAACTATAATCTTGCTACTGTTATGAACTGTAATCTAAATATCTGATATGCAGGATGTATTTTCATTGTTACAAATTGAACATAATTAAAGCATAGTGATTAATCACAAAAACAATATGTAACTATATTGTAAAATATTTATTTCTAATTACAAATAAATGAAATTTTGTCTTGAATCGTGGTGTAGCATGGGTAACAGTCTTCATATGACAACAGTAAACTACATTGCTACATTTTGCCTCACCGAGGAGAGGTCTGTTGGTTCCTAAGACCATGGGAAATATGTGTTTTCTGATGGTCTTAGGTGACTCCTATGAAAGGGTCGTTTGACTCCCAAAGGGGTCGCGACCCACAGGTTGAGAACCACTGCTTTAGAGAGTGGCTTGCCCACTGGCTGATGTTATTTGTGAGTTCCTTTCTAATCATGAAATTCTACTTATTAATGGGGCCCTGGCTGGTTTGGCTCAGTGGATAGAGAGTCAGCCTGTGGACCGAAAGGTCCCAGGTTCGATTCCAGTCAAGGGCACATGCCCAGGTTGTGGGCTTGATCCCCCTATCAATGATTGTCTCTCATCATTGATGTTTCTCTCTCTCCCACTTGCTTCCTCTATGAAATAAATAAAAATATTTATTTAAAAAAATAAAATAAAATAAAAATATTAATGGGGATGTGTGAAAACATAGATAAGTAGGTTTTGATACTTTCAGAATCATCACCATCATCAAAAACCAATAAGTATGAATTTTAATATAGTTTAGATACAATGATATGTTCTTTAAACACGTAATCCTTTAACACTTTGAGATAGGTGTTATTCTTCATTTTTGAAATAAGAGAACTGAGACATTGAGGTTGAATGTTGGCCCAAGGTCCTAGAGCAAGTAAGTGAGAAGTCAGAATTCAAATTCAGGGGATTTTTATACTTTAAAGTTCAATAGTCTGTAACCAACTTGTTCTTCCAGCAAAATATAAATGGTAAGAGGAGATATTTTCTTTCTCTCAATCTTCATTTTTTCACTGGTGACTTACTTTTTTCACTGGGCAGATCTTTTATTTTTATAGGAAAAGAAAGGGTAATGGGCATTGGATACTTGAAAGGGATTTTGCTGCCAAAAATAGATAAGAGAAAAGGAAGAAGAGGCACAGAGCACAGCCACTATTTAGATGTATATTAAAACCAAATTTGCTTATCTTCCTTAAGCAACTGTGGTGATCATTTTAAAAGTTCCAAGGATGTCAGAAGAGGAAGTCTGGGCATTAGGGCGGAGTCTGTTTCTGTCTTTAACAACACAGCCTTCCAGCAGTTTTGTTTGGGGCTGCTCTGGAAGAAGCTTTCACCTCTGCAGCTGGGTTTGCTCTTCACACTCATTAGGCTAAATGTCCTCTGAATAATCCTCCCTAAAGCAGTGTCCCCTAGAGACAAAATTGAGCTGTTCACTGGGAAGGAGGAAAAGGAGGGTGTCGTGAAGACAAATGGAGAGGAAGGGTGGGTGCTGCCCTGCTCACTGTGATAACTCTCGGGGGCCAGGGCTAGGCTGCTCCCTTTCAAAAGCTGCTCCTCCACTTGCTATAACCTTTGCGTTGGCTTGAGATCAGCCTCTTTATTTTTAACCCTATTCCTTTAGTAAGTGGTTCAGAGATAGGCATATGTTCCAACTCAAATTAATAATAAGACTTTCCTAGGATTTAGCCAACTGCATGTGAGAAAAGAGTGTCTATGGTTTGATGACTGAAAAGTTTCCATTGTCCACTGTAGCTCTGCAGCCTTATTTGCACAGGACCTCAGCCCTTCATGCTTCCGCCCATTTCTTTTGGTAAATCCAAATTGTCCAAATAATGGCTGCTAATTAGTGAGAATAATCCCTCCTTTTCCCAAGAATCATCTTTGAACAAATATTCTTGAAACTAGCTGAACTTCATCTGACCCAGCCTGCTAAAGCACTATAAAAAATTCCACCCTCCTTCCCAAGTTAGAACACTCCTCATGCCGACAGTTTTGAAAAAAACAACAACAAACAAAAAAACTTATGGTAATGGTGCTCTTGTTTTTTTCCACAAAAGATATGTGAGATAC